>PKSG01000080.1:0-48461 GCA_002916505.1 Tolypocladium paradoxum | reverse complement strand
ACCGCTCGCCGCAGAAGCTGCGCGTCACCGTCGAGACGGACGGCGCCATCGACACCGCGAGCGGCGGCCCGCGGCGGCGGCTGTTCCAGTCGCCCGCGCTCACGGCCACGCCTGCGTCGCGGCGCAGAGAGCGCGCCATCACCACGACGATACCCCTGAGAGACGCCATCGAGGAAGAGCCCGCCGACGCGGGTGACGCACCGACGACGCCGAGGCGAAGGGGCCGCCCGCGCAAATCCAATGGCACCCCCATGCCGAGCGCTGCGAAGAGGAGAGCAGGCACTCCCGCGAAAACAAGATCGCCGCGCCGACCCCGAATCGCCAACACAGACGAACCCGAACCGCCGCAATCCGAAGCAAGCGCGCAGCCCACGCCGCGATCTACGAGGCGGGGGAGGCCGCCCAAGAATCGCGCGACCGAGCCACCGAGCGACGCTGGGACGGAAACCACACCAAAGGCGTCGGCGACAAGACAGAGCAGGCGGAGGAGCCAGGCGATGGCTCCGGAGGACTTGGTCGAGCTCGCCGACTCGGCCGGCGACAGTCAGCCTCAGTGGGGTCCGGAACCCGCGGCGCAAAGCGAGGACGAAATGGAACTCATCACGGCACGGTCGGACTCATCAGCCGATGCGTCCATGACTGATGCGCCGGTGGACAATGGCCCAGACTCGGATATCTGGATGGCGACATTATCAAAAGAGGCGACGCCGAGGGCTTCAGCGCATCCAACACAGCCGATATCCGCGCCCTCGCCTTCAGAGCGCGCCTTGGTCACACGGCAGCCCGAGCCCGAGCTGGCGGACGCTGATATCGAGACATCGCAGGCCGGCGATTACGTCGATCTCGTCCAGGCGCCGAGTGATGCATCATCCATCGACGAGCCCGTGGGCGCATCGGCACTCCAAAACAACGACACCATCGCGCAAGGAGAGGACTTTAGCATGATTTTCATGGATTCAATCCCTTCATTACAGGGATTTTTCAACAGTTCTATTCCGCCCGTGGCGCAAGAGGAGTTAGGAGAAGAAACCAGTCTCATCATCAACAACACGTTGGAATCTCTCAGGCGGAGCACGGCGCAACGCGACAACATGGAACTTTCTGATCCAGCAGAACCTCCGCAACCGAAACCAGGCCGCGCTGAACCTGCAGAAGATGAACTGGCTTCGGATGAGCTCACGCCAATGCAACAAACAGCCTCGAAGTCGCCGAGTCGAGGGCCGAGTCCTAAGTGGTCTCGCAGTCCTCGAAAGGCCGCCGCCTCTTCGCCCCTGAGACATCGAGTCCTCAGGTTCGCGGCGAAACAGGCGGGGGATTCTACAACAGTCTCCCCTGCCAAGAATGTCGAGGATCAAACACCAAAGTCCGACCGTGCGCGTAGGGACTCGGGTCGCGTCGATGATGAGGTGTCCAACATGTACGAGGACTCATTCTCAGAAATTCCGCAACAAGTCCTTGCAGAGGCGACCCCGAGGCGGCCCCATCTCGCAGATACATACGATGGCTATGGCGATATTATGGATGAATTACAAGAAGGGGAAGAAATGGAACTCGAGGACGGCGAACCCCAAGCAGAGGTGGCCTACGAGGTACACCAGGGGCACAAGGAGGAAACCCAACCTGAGGAAGAAGCAGCCTACGAGGAGCACGAGAACGCAAACCAAGTCCAGAAAGAAGCGACCTATGAGGAGCGCGAGGAGCGCGATGAGCCGCCAGCACCGTCGAATGCAAGTACAGCAGCTCGGTCGGATGGGGGACGCTTGCCGACACCAGATGACACGCCGCCCCAAGCTGAAGTCCAGGATGACGAAGATCAGGACAAGTCAGACCTTGGATCTAGAGCATCCCCCAAAGCTGTTTATCCTCCGGTGATTCGGGCTCAACAAGATGTCGACACTGAGGACCTTCCAGGGCCGTCGGAGCCTGTCGAGCAATCTGAGCGGCCGCAGTCGTCAGAGGATGGTAGAGCATCCACACACTCGATAGAGGCGACGCCGGCTCACCAAATGTCGTCCCCGTTTCAAGAGGCGCTGTCGCTGCAGCAAGAAAGCTTGCAGGACAAGACCATCCGGCCGGCTCTATCTGCGATTGTCAGGGCGGGGCGAGCCCTGCAGAGCATCACTTCAGATCCACCGTCCCCTGGAGACCGCGAGAGGCAGTTGGGCAGCCCCTTCAGAAGCTCTGGCAGCAAAGAGTCGTGGAACGAATCCAGGGATGGCCAGAACGGCCGACGGATGAGCAAGAGCCCTCAGCAGCCGCTCGCCTCTACTGAACGCCCGGCGGCATCGAGCAGCCCAGCCAGGGAGGATCCCTTTACCTCAGCGTCTCACAACACGGGCCAGGCCAGCTTTATGCAAGCACTTGGTCATAGTGTCGCCGGACCGGCGAATAAGGACCCGTCTCCTTCGAGGGAATCGGCGGCCAGCTCTATGCGCATCACGCCCCCGAGCGATGAAGCTATGAGCTGGGTTGTTAAAGAGGGCCCGATTAGCCCGAGGCTGAGAGGAGACAATTCATTACAGCAGGCGTCTCGCTCGTCCAGCACCAGGGCGGCAAAGGGCTCGATGTCTCTGGAGCGGCTGGACAAGGCGGCAGACGAACCGGACGAGCTGAATCAAGAAGAACCAGAGGCACGGGATGACGAGACTGATATCTGGGAATTCGAGGCTCGACGGGAGACCCCGAGATCCACGCGCCAGCGGCCATTCGGGAAGAAGGTCGCCACGTCCAGCCATCGCCGTGGCGGTATGCCCAGTCCCTGGGCAAAGAGACGCGCAGAGGCGCCGGCAAGCTCAGAACGTGATGATGCCGCAGAGACATCTAATGAGCAGCCCAGCGCGACTGACAAGGGCAAGGGCCCTGCAGTGATGCAGGCGAGCGAGGTGGACAAGTTCTCGATGCTGGCGCAGACGCAGCATCAGGAAGCGGCGAACAAGAACGCTGAATCAGCCTCCAAGGCCAAGGGCTTCGAGCTGTCTGCGTTTTTCTCATCGCCCGCCGCAATCCCTGGCATGCTCGCCCAAAAGTTGCTCCCAGCAACGACCAAGTCCATCTTTGGACCGACACCCAACCAGCCCGAGCCAGCCCAGGCCCCTGCGCCAGTCATGCCGACGAGCTCAATGTTCCCACCGGTCCCGCAGAAGGAGTTCATTCCCAACAGGAGCCCTCGCAAGGACCTGTTCTCTCCAGCTCGCCCCAAGGAACCACAGAAGAGGCCAGCCGTGGAAGCGGCTTCGTCTCCTGCTACGCCGGAGAGAATCGCCATGCCGGCTGTAGCGCAGAAGCAGAACTTTACGCCGCGGCCTGGGCAGGCCAGCCAGACGTTCTTCCAGGCGTCGGCCCAGCGTGCCTCCGCAGCAACGCCGCCGAGGATGCAGCTCTCCCATGCAGATATTCACAGGTGGCAGCAGGAGACGTCGAATGCTAGCGAGGGCTCGGCTGATGCCAACGCTCGTCCATCGCTGCGCCCTCTTCCGGCCAAG
Source organism: Tolypocladium paradoxum (assembly GCA_002916505.1). Classification (NCBI taxonomy): domain Eukaryota; kingdom Fungi; phylum Ascomycota; class Sordariomycetes; order Hypocreales; family Ophiocordycipitaceae; genus Tolypocladium; species Tolypocladium paradoxum. Next base: position 44,979 of record PKSG01000080.1, on the reverse strand, counting down.
AACGCGTCCCCCAGAAAGTCGAGCCTGCGGTCTCCGCTGAAGCCTCGCACGCCGGGTCGGGTAGTCGAGTTTACGAGCAGCGTGCTGTCTCCCGCGGAGCAGGCCAGGGCGCGCCAGGAGCGCCGCCTGTCCAGCTCGTTCCTCTTGCAGCAGCAGAGCGCGCCGCCCGTGCCGCCGCCAGCCCCCGAAGCAGCAGACGACAAGGAGAACGGCACCAGCAACAGCAACAGCGGCATGGACGAAGTCTCCATGTACGACGCCCCGCCCCTCGAGGACAAGACGCAAGCCCAGCCCGCGCACCTCTCCCGGACCGTCTGGACGCGGCAGCACTGGCTCTTCCTCGACGACCTTCTGCAGCTCCGCCGCCGGGCGCCGTTCCGCGCGGGCTACGAGCCCAGGGCGAATCGGTACCTCGGCAAGACGGTCAGGAGCCAGGGCGAGGCCATGCGCCTGGAGCGGTGGCACCTCGACTGCGTCGACGCCTTCAGGGCCGAGGTCGGCGGCTGGGACGAGGGCGTCCTGGCCAAGCGCCTGTTTGCGCTGATACTGGGCGAGGAGAGGAGGAAGAGAGGCGTGCCCCAGAGGCCCTCGCGAGTCATGTTTCACTGATGATGACGACGACGACGATTATGTATATATTTTTTTTTTGAGCGAGCCCCTATATTTTGTATTTGGATATGTGCTACGCTGGACACAGCACAGGACAGGGCTTTATGCGTGGGCGTTTATTTGGATGGGCTGCGATGGGTTTGGCTTCAGAGATACCACCTCCGTATCGTTGTTTATCCAGTGCTTTTCGAGATATACACACAACAGACGAGTTTGTTGCAACAACATCACGGATACAATGCCTTTGCAGGCCCAAGGCTTGGGCGAGTCCTTGAACACCTCGTCTACCGTGACATGATACAATACAAGCCCCTCCCCCCCTTCCCGGCGCCGTCTATTCCAGCATGGACGCCTGGTTCGTGTACAAGACGTCCACGACACTGCTCAGCTTGTCAATCGTCGCCAGCGCCGCGTCGTACGACTCGTCCCGCTGCGTCTCGTCAAAGATGATGAGGCAGCCGGCGCCCTGGTCGAGGACGCCGATGATGACCTTGTCGAGGATCATCTGCGACAGCTTGCGCTCGACCTGCTGGGTGTCGAGGCCGACCATCTTGGCGATGTGGTCGATCTCGACGCGCGAAAAGGGCTCGATGACCTTGATGAGGTTCTGCTCGAGCATGGCGTCGTAGAGGCGACGCAAGTGGTTGCGGATGAAGGCGTCGCTGCCCAGCTCGTAGCGGTACAACGACAGGGCGCGCTCGTACTCCTCGAGGGAGCGGTTCGAGTGCGCGCGGGCGATGGCCTTCATGGCCTCGAGATTCTTGCCCGCGTACTTGACGGCCTGCTTCGAGGCCATGAGCTGGTTCACGTCGTCGACCAGGTTCAGCATGATCTTGCAGAGCAGCATGTACTGCAGCGCGGCCTGGGCCTTGACGCTCTCGTCAAGGCTGTGGTAGCCGTCCAGCGCCTCGATGAAGTAGGAAAAGGCCGTGTTGAAGTCCTTGTCCTCGGCGTGGAGCATGCCGCTCTGCATGTCAAGGTTCGCCTGCAGCATGGGCGGCGTGTAGACGCTGGCGGCGCTCGTCCGCGCCGTTGTCAGGGCGGCGCGGGCCTTGGGGATGTTGCCGAGAGCATGGTAGACTCTGGACTCGAGGAGCTGGACCTCGACGAGGCGGAGCTTGTCGTCGAGGCGCTTGAGCTCGCGCAGCAGGCCGTTGATGAGGGTGAGGGCGTCGTAGTAGGACTGCTTGGTCATGTAGAGGGCGACGAGGCGGACCTCGAGGTCCTGGCGCTGGAAGGCGCGGCGCTCGGCCGTGGCCCATTCGATGCAGTCTTTTGTGATGTAGACCTCGGTGTCGGTGCTGTTGGGGATGTCCTTGAAGAGGTCGAGTAGTTGTCGGACTGCGTGGCTGGGTGTCAGTCGACCAGTCGTCGTGCCTTCAGAGAGTGCGCGCGCTTCGCGACATGCAACGTACCGAGCTTGGACGACTTTGCCTTTGCAAACGCCGAAAACACAGTACGGCTCTCGCGCACCAGGTCTACCAGGTCTTGCGTCTTCCTGTGGGCAGAGTCAGCCTTGACATTCACCCGTGCCCGGTGCCGACATGCAGCGGAGAGGAGGTCTCACTTCTCGTCCTTGTACAGCTCGCCCAGGCTTATCAGGGCCGATTCATATTCTCGAGTGGCGGCGTCGGACGTTGCTTGAGGTGCTTTGGAGGTGATGTCCCTGTAGATGGCCTCTGCCTTTCTGGGATCCGTCTTGGCCAGCTTCTGGGCTTCTTGAAGCCGGCTCGAGTCGCCGGCCGCCATTCTGGTTCGAGACGGAGCGGGTTTGCGGTGAGATGAAGGAGGCAAGGAGAGGCGTCGTCCAGGGTCGCTCTCGGGTGGGCGGTGTGTCGCTGTGGTCAAGGTCGTCGCTATCGTCTAGGTGGACGGATGAGGTGGTGGTGAACAACTGTCTGTGAGCTCCTCCAGCCTCGAGCTGTTCTCCAGGTAGCCACACGCAGCGCGTCAGCCACCAGCCACTTAGCAAGCCGCAGCGCCCGCCTTCCGGGCCATCGTTGATCCGCTGCCTCGGGTGCAGCATTGAAATTTCAGAGCTTTTAGCAAAGCTGCTACGCGATGGCTTCATACACCCAGCGCATCACGAATTGAACAGCCTCCCTGCTCCCTCCTCCCCCAGATCCCCTCCCACAATGCTGCGACAGGCCCTCTCTACCTCCTCCAGAGCTCTGCGCTCTGCGCCCCGGCTAGCCGCCTCCAAGCCCCTTGCGCGTCCGCAATTGCAGACCGCGCCGTCGACGCTCGCGCGGAGAGCGGCCCAGCCCGCGGTGGTCCGGTGGTATAGCGACGCCAGGGAGGCGCCTGCCGAGGGCGCAGCGGACAAGGCTGAGGCCAAGGAGGAGGACGGCGAGCCCGATGCTCTGTCGGAGCTGAAGAAGGCCCTCGAGGCCAAGGAGACCGAGGCCAAGGAGTGGAAGGTTCGCGTCTGACCTCGGCAGGCCTCACGTCTGCGCCGCCTAGCCGTGATGCTTGCTTACACGATGTCGCAACAGGACAAGTGCTTGCGTACCGTCGCCGACTTCCGCAACCTGCAAGACCGCACGCAGCGCGAGGTCAAGACGGCCCGCGACTTCGCCATCCAAAAGTTCGCCAAGGACCTTGTCGACAGCGTCGACAACCTCGACCGCGCCCTCACCACCGTCCCGACCGAGAAGCTCAACGCGCCCGAGAAGACGGAGCACCTCCAGGACCTCGTCAACCTGTACGAGGGCCTCAAGATGACGGAGCGCATCTTCCTGCAGACCCTGGCCAAGCACGGCCTGGAGCGGCTGGACCCGGACGGCGACAAGTTCAACCCCAACGAGCACGAGGCCACCTTCATGGCCCCGCAGCCGGACAAGGAGAACAACACCGTCTTCCACGTCCAGCAGAAGGGCTTCAAGCTCAACGGCCGCGTGCTGCGCGCCGCCAAGGTTGGCGTCGTCAAGAACAGCTAGACGGACGGCTGCCGACGATTTGATTTGTCGTGTGAGCGAAACGCTACGGCGACGCACAAGTGTACTACTACGGGATCTTGGGGCCGGCGTTGGGTCAGATGTATAATGCTCCTCTCATGATGGTGGAATCTATTTTTGTTGCATGGCGGGTGAACCAAAACAAAATCCTTGGACTACAAGAGTTTGAAGACTGCGTGTATAACCTGTACATATGGCTTGCATCACGGGGCTCCTCCAAGGTGGGACGGATGAGACGACTTACTCCTAATCCATCACCGCCCTGTGCCCTTTTGGCACACATACTAATCACCCGCTGGCTTCGCACGGTGACGGCTCTTGTGACCAAGGACATCCCCTTCACACGGCCGCTGTTGGCGGTCATCTTCCATCCAGAGTGAGTTGATATCACGCTTACACGGGGCACAAGAGGGTTAGTTATTATCATACAGTTTATTTTTGTTACACGGCGCGAGCTATAGTAACAAGCTCCGCAATATACCAGACAAAATTAAGCGGCGATCTTCGACTCTCCGTATCCAGCATCAAAACAAAGCGAAATCAGAGCAACCCATCCCAGTATCCGAACCCAGAGCTCGTACATTTCCGAAACAGCGCCTCCAACCACTCAAAACATCAAGGACACGTCCTCGTAATCGTCGACCTCGTCGTCGTCGACCTCTTCGTCGTCGACCTGTTCGTCGTCAAGCTCGTCATCCGCATCATCGTCCGAGGCGTCTCCCTCGTCAGCGCCCTCCTGGCTCATCTGCATAATCCGCTCCGCAATCTCGTTCGGCTCAGTCAACCCCGTGAGGCCGACGGCGTGGGCCATCTCCCTGAGCATGTCCTCGAGCTGGTCATCCACGTCGGCCAGCACGCCCAGCTCGGCCCACAGCTTGTCCGCATCGCGCTCGACCTCGTCGGCCTTGGCCGCAACGCCGCGGAGGTGCTCCTCGACGTGCCGGTAGATCTCCTCGCGGCGGCGCTGCTCACGTCTGTCCGGATGCTGCATCTGCTGCTCCTGCAGAGCGCGCGCCTGGATGATGCCGACGGCGGCGGTGACCTCCTGGATCTGCGGGCCGCGGAGGGCGATGCGCTCTTCGAGGAAGTGCTTGCCCTCGGTGGCCCGTTTGCAGGAGTTTTTGGCGTTTTCGAGGCGCTGATATCGGCGGCGGAGTTCCTCCTCGATGTCGGAGACTGGAGTGCCATCAAAGCAGGCAGGGGACTCGCGGGAAGCGAGTGCGGCTCGAATGTCGTCCTTTGAATAAAGTGTCAGCATGGTGGTGAGCAAAAAGTGGGAGAGAGGAGACTTACGTCGGTAAGAGTAATGACTTCACCGACACGGCCAAGGGCCTCCTCCTCAAGCTGCCGTCTCTCTACCTCGGTTCCCCCCTGAGCAGGGCATCTCTCGAGGGTACCAGCAGCATTGATGTGCTCCTGCCAAAGACCGAAATTGAAACCATCTCGGATCATATGAGGAGGTCCAGACCACATGGTACTGTCGTCTTCAGTGTCCGAGGTGAAAGCCTGGCAGCGCTGGGCAGGTTCGGTATGCTCAGCTGGCTGGTCATTGTCCTCGGGGGGCGCTCGCTCTCCTTTCTTGTAGAAGTACGGGTTCTCGAAAGCAGCAGTGTGGCCAAGATCCTACGAAGATGTTAGCCACTGGCTGACAAGGGTACAGAGAACAGAGCAAGTAGCATACCTCAGCCTTGGCTCCGACCTGGCCAGCGTTCAGCGCTCTGTTGGCAACGCCAGTAGCCCAGAGTCGGAACGTGCAGGGAGAGACGCGACCATCCTTGGGATCTCCCTCCTCGTCGGACACGTCGTAATTGTCTGTCCTTCAGTCAGTCAAACCCTCTCTCAAGGAGCCAAGCTGATGTGTCGACTTGCCTTCCCAGGTCTTCGCATGCTCATGATCCGGGCTACTCTAAAACTCCGGACCAGAGAGATCTTCACGTTCCAGAGCTTCGTCAGTGGTCCGCTTCTTTATTGGGTGCAGAGTGCCTTTACCATCGATGTCATCTTTGCCCTCTCGCTCGGCCTGGCGCTTGATGGCGCGCAAAACGTAGTTTGGGATTCCTATCGCGGCCTTGCCCTTACTCTCCAATGAGGAGCCAGTGGCGAGTCTAATGTGGTCATACTGGATACGCGGGATGCTGAAGACAGTCTTCCGTCCAGGAGCGTCTGGATCGGGGATTCGTTCTTTGGCTGGTCCAAACTCGTCCGCTAGCAAGCTGGGATAAATGTCAGTAGAGTAGCAAGTACGTAAAATACGAGTCAAAGCTTACTGATCATGATCACGAAGCAGCTCGTTGCCGCCCTCAGCCTTGCCCTCGCCGCCGCGCTCTACCCAGCGGATCAAGTCCGAGTCCTCCAGAGTCCCGGAGACGTGCATTGCGTTGTATGCCGCAATCGTCGAATTCGCCACGCGCCAGTCCTTGCGATCCTCGCCTTCGGAGCAACCTGGAACACGAGCTTCTTCATGCTCATCAATGTCATCGTCTGCCTCAGAAGGGATCTCGGACTCGAGCTCCTCAGCAAATCTCACAGACTTTGGGGCTGGTCCCTGGGAGGACTCTCTAGAACTGAGAGTGCTATACGATCCAAACAAGTCGAACCCTCTAACACGTGGCGTTGCCTCCCAATCTCCGCTGCTCGAGAGCTGGCCAGTAGGATAACTTGCACTCTGCGAAAGGCCACTAGCCCGGTAGGGCTGGTAGTCGAGAGCGACGGAAGATTCGATGACGTCGTCTTCAGAGGTCTGAGTGCCGGTGTCTCTCGAGTGTCCCGGTCCATGTTCGCCCTTGGCTGGGTGGTAGTCGAGTACCTCGCGTCCGTGGGGAGCCTCGGACACTGGGTGGTGAACCTCCAGAATCGAAGTCACCGTCTCGTTCTGAGTGCCAGTGAGAAGCTTGGAATAATCAAGATGCTCCTCTTTGTCCTCATCGTTGCTGACGAGGGTCTTGCTTCTCGAAAAGAAGTAAGTACGAGGGTCTCCGGCATCAGATGGCTGGGTAGACGGTTTATCGCTTTGTCCAGCTTCATCGTCGTGCTTGACGCCAAACAGTCGCGATTCTGGAGAAACTTCAGTATTTATTACTTCAGATAGGCTCGGGAGAAACAAACCTGCAACAGCCCTGAGCGACTTGGGCACGAGAAGAGGAACGCGAGGAAGCTCTATGTTTGTCAGCAACAACCTTGCGAGACGATAAGTTACGACATCACACAACTCACCTCTCTTCTTGGACTCTTCGCCCTTTGACGCCGATGGCGACATCGCGTCAGACTGAAGCTTCATCTGCGGCAACGAGTCTGACCACCGTCTCCAGCGTCTTCGCCGGGTCCTGTCCCTGCTTTCCTTGGACCGATCCAAGTGCACAGCACGTACAGCCGCGCGTGTCAACTCTAACGCTTTTGTCAGCATGTTCGATTACTAAATTACACAGATCTGGTAGGCAGACTCTGATGAATGGGTTGCTGATTGCGACGGTTGACAAGTTGCAGTTGTGGTTGTGGCGGTTGATGCTCGAGCTGTGGTTGTGGGGGTGTGCAGGTGCGGAAATCGTGCAACTGTTTACCCAAGTTTCGAAACTAAATAAATACTGGCCCCTGGTAACGTGATCGGTGACTAGCACGCGTCAGTGAACAGCGACTCTGGCAGCTGTTCAGGGGCGCTACTTTTGCCAACAGCCCCTTGGTTGCAGGCACCAAGGCACCAACAATGTCATGGCAACCAACCGTGAATCACATAGGTGGTCAGTGAGCACTTCATCCTCTTATGTCATAGTTATTTTGTACGGAGCAGCGTCTCTCTCATGTCAACTTGGCACTGCAATGGCACCCTTCGCCCTGTCATTTGTCGGCTTGCTGCACCGTCTCCTAAACTATCAATGCTATTCCGTCAACTCCAACCGCGTTGATCCGCCAACAGCAAGACACATTTGCCGCAACGTGTTTCCACCCCATCTCGTAGGCAGGTCACAAAAGTTAGAGTGCCGTTGCCCAGGTCTCATTTCTTCCCCTTTCCCTTTGCCGCGACAGATTTGCCCTTCCCACGTCCCTTGGGCTTTTCGTCTTCGTCCGCTTCATCCGCAGGGGCTGTTTTTGTTACCTTCTTCGCGGCCTTCTTGGCCTTTGGCTGCTTGATGTACTTGTCCTTCTTGAAGTCGATTTCATCGTCATCGACCTCTGGCGCTTCGGCCACGTCTGCGTCATCTTCCTCCTCAATCGCCTCTTCCAGATCCGGCGCCTCCTTGGCTTGCTTCTTCGGTGCCACAACATTGCTCGCTTTCATGAAAGGCAGAGGGTGGCTCATTGAGTTGTATCTGCAGGTCAATTAGTTCGGGGGCCTTTCGCAAGGGTATCATCAGTTACTTACGTTCTCGTAAAGGCGGCCTTGGCCTTCGTCTCAATGTGGACCTTTTCGTCCGTCATCGGTCCAACACCGAGCTCTTGGATGGCATCAAAGTCTTCTCGGGTGAGGAAGTAGCTATCCATGAGCTCAATGACATCGGGAACAGCATCAGTGCCCTCGTTTTGCAGCCGATTGACGAGTTGGTTCCAAAGAACCGGCATGTACTGCTGACGAATCTCGTTGTGATCGCCAGACGATTTGAGCCGCATGTGAGAGTGAATTTCCCGCACGTATCTGCCCAACTTGCCAGTTTTGCTGAAGTTTCCGAGCCAAGAGGTGAAGTTGGATCCCATGAGCTGACCAGCAATGAAGCTGGCTGGCCGAACCGTGCTGAACACGGCGTGGGTTGGCATCAAACTCCAGTGTTGCTGCGGCCCGTGGATCATGCGGTCTACTAGATCACCATCACTGATGCTCTCGGCGGCTTGGTCAAACAGCTCTAGCGCCTTGAGGTTCTCCTCTCGCTTCGTGTAACCTTTGCCGTTCAATGCCATAGGCTTCGTCCGGAGGTAGTTTTCCTGGATCATGAGGAAGCTGAATTCGTGGTCGTTGAAATACAGTTCGATCTTGTCGTTGAGGGTTGCCTTGCTGGCCGGTGCAAACAGACCACCAGCCAACATCTTCTGGCAAATATCCCAGGGCTTGAGAACAACATGCTTCTCCCAAGCCTTCGTCATCGCTTTTCCTTGGTCGAAATTCATGCTGGTCTGGTCGAGCTTGGCTGTCGAAATCATGTTGATGATCTGTCGGATGTCCTTGTTGCTACCCTCAATGAGCGCGTCGACAACAGGCAGGGGAAGCTTCAGGCCCTCCCTGTGGCAGATGGTCATTATTCGAGATCTGACTTGGTCAACTGTCGGCCGGTTGAACCTGATGTCGAAGGCGACGTGGTCAAATGGCTTCATCTTTGGCAGCTTGCGTTCGTTGCAAATGAGGATTAGAGGAACCTCTGTCTTCCTGCAGAACTTGGCCAGTGCTCCGACACCACCGCGATCGCCGGCAGACATGCCGTCAACTTCGTCCATGATGAGCACAAGCTTCTTCTTTGAGGCATCCACAGCCTTGCCGTCACCCGCAAAGTACCCCAGCAGCGAAGTGTTGTTCATGACGTCGCTCACGCCGGCCTCTACGAGTCTCTTGCTTCTGGTGTCACTGGCGTTGCTCTCCAAAATGTCATAGCCCTCCAGCTTGGCAGCCAAATGAGCGGCCGTGGTTTTGCCAATGCCTGGAGGACCGGATACGATGATGGCTCGTTCGCCGCCTGTACCGTCTGCCCCGCGTCGCTGGAAGTTGTACTTTTTCGATTTCGGCCAATTCCTGAGCCATGTCTGGATCTTCTCAACTTGGGCCTTGTTGCCGCAGATGTGGCTCAGTTGCGTGGGCGCATATTTCGACGTCAGCAGCTGGGCAGGTGCTTGCGCAGGCTGGGCTGGTGCACCAGCAGGGGTACCTCGAGAGGCGGCTGCTTTCTTGGCAGCCTTTGCTGCTTCGGCCTTCCTTGCCTTCTCTTCTGCCTCCATCTCTGCCACTTGCTGCTTCACCTTGTCTTCCTCGGCCTTCTTTTTCTCCTGTGCCTTTTGGGCTCCCTTGCCGGATCCGCCATAGGCAGGCAGCTTGCGAATGAGGTCGAAGAGTCCATTTTCGTCGATAGTCTTGATGCCATGTGACTTGATCTTTGCCAGTTTGCTGGGCCCAGCGTCGTCTCCGAGGACGACAAAGCTCGTCTTGCTGCTTGGCTGGCCAGTGACCTTGCCGCCATATCGCTTGACAAGCGCTTGCCCTTCATCACGTCCAATAGTCCGCAAAACACCAGTGAAAACGAAAGACAGTCCGCTGAGACACTCCTCCTGCCCGTCCGGTATGTCTGCTGACGCCACGGGTTGAGCTGACGCATTGCCTCCGCCGGCGGCAGCTTTCCTCCAATCGAACTTGGCGTTTGGGTCCTTCGGGGGAGGTGTCGGAGGGCGGACCGTTACCACACTGTCGATGATATCTTGAATCTGGGCATCCTCGGACTCGTCTGCTTTCTTCGTCCTCGGTGCCCGTGGTTTCGCCGCAGCGGGCTTCTTCCGTGGCAGCTCCTCCTCCTCTTCCTCGTCTGATTCTTGCGCCGGAGACTTTCGTTTCTTGCCAGCAGATGCAGTCTTGTCGCTCTTCGCCAGCTCATCCTTGGCTTTGATCGCGACGGAAGCGCGCCCTCGCGGAGCAACCCGTTTGGGTTTTGGAAGCACTTCGTCCTCGGATTCTTCCTCGACGTACTCATCGTTTTTGCGCTTGCTCCGTCCTTTCATGTTGGCTGCATGTATGTCGTCTCCGTCCTCGTCTGCATCCTCCATGTACGCATCGTCGTCGTCGGACTTGTGCGGCTTATACGACACCACAGGCTTCTTCTTCGAGGGGGTGCCGTTCAGAACTGGAGCCGCTGCCTTGGATGCAAATTGCTTGGTCCGCGGGCTGGACCGCACGGGCACTTCCTCTTTGACCGGAGCCTTGGCTTCCGCCTTCTTGGGCGTGGCGGCCTTGGATATCGTACTGTTCTTTGCTGACGCAAAGTACTCGTCGGCGGATATCGCAACGCCCTGTGGTCCCGGGTTCCTATTCAACAGTCAGATATACCCGTCCGTATCTTGGAGGTGCCAACGGCATACGCCTGCTTCTTCTTCGGTGCTGCCGCGGGCGCTGGCTTTGCTTGTCTGCTAGAGTCAGAACAACGTATGATTGCATCAGGGTCGCCGATAAAACGTACTCGAATGCGTCTTCATCATCTCCGCTGTCTTCCACAACTTTGCGGCTCTCTGTACCCCGTTAGTAGAGGCCCGAATTGGTTGGATTAGTAAAACGTACTCGTCCGCTTGGTCTTGGTCGGCTCTGCACTCTTGGCCGGGGTGGGCTTGGGCGCTGCTTTGGGCGCAAAGAACGACCGAATATCAGGCATCTTGTCGAGCGCAACGTGCTTCTCAAAACGCAGGTGGTGATAGTGGGTCAGTGACAAGGCGCAGGGTGCCTCTTTATCACCATTGAGCCGTGCTGCCTGGAGCAAGGAGCTGTCGTTGAGAGCGAAGCAAAGCAATGCAACAGAAGCCTGGAAGTTGTCGGCTGACGTGCAGGACAGACCCGCTGCTGGACGCGAAGCTGACGCGAGGTCCGTGACCCGGGCTTAATTGGTGTGGCCTCTGCGCCTGAAATTTTAGGCCGCACCTTCTGCTGGCAGCGATGCATTTGGGGGAGATTTTCTGGAGCTCCGCGCTGTCAATGCAGCTTCCTAACCAACAAGCCGACACAATGAAGGCCGCCAGCACATCGGCATTGCTCAATGCCTTCCAAGGGCTGAGTATATGCAGCTCGTCGCCTCTGCGACAGCTCAAGGCACCACTGCAACGGCAATCGAATACGCTCGATACCGCACGACGACTCCAAAATGTCCGAGCCTTCTCTACAACGGCCCCCGTCATGGGCACCTGGCTGGAGCCCAGTCTGAACCGCAAGAAGAAGATGGCAAAGGGCCGCCCGCGAGTGGCGACAGGAGGCTCGACAAAGGGAACGACGGTGATCTGGGGCGACTACGGCCTGCGCATGATTGATCATCACCGAAGAATCAGCGCCAAGCAATTGAAGATGGCCGAGGATACAGTCAAGGTGCGGCTTAGGGGGGAGAAATACCGACTCTACAAGCGGAAAAACTGCAACGTCGGTGTGTATGTGAGCGGCAACGAGGTACGGGCACCCCCTGGATTGCGCACAGGAGACCACAGATGCCACGAACTGACGGCTCGTAGATGCGAATGGGCAAGGGCAAAGGTTCTTTCGATCATTGGGCGACGAGAATGGCTGTGAGCCAAGTGCTCTTCGAAATCAAGGGGCGGATCCACGAGCAAATCGTGCGAGACGCATTCCGTCTAGCCGGGAACAAGTTGCCAGGTCAGTCGGTCCCCTCAGACCAAGCAGCCAGCTTAGCTCGTGCTGACAATACACAGGCCAGTGGGAGTTTGTGAAGAAGGGCGATCCTGCGGTCGTTGGCATTACCAAGCTGGATGGCATCACGCTGGAGGACTTGAAGAGACCGCGGAGGCAGATTGCGCCTGCAGCGTTCCTAGAGGCGTCTTCGCCAACGCCTGTCGCCGAGGCAGGGAGCACATCTGAAGCCCCACGCTCGCCATGACTTTAGCAAAGATGAGACCAGATCATCAGTGTACCACCATCTCGGGGCCGAGGCGTGTACTATATGCCTGTGAATATACCTGTGAATAACAGCCTCCCTCTTGAGTCACACATGAAGTAAATACCTACCTTGAGCAGAATACAAGTGCATTTCCCTATTCTTATCTTCAGAGTGGTCCCATCATTTGATTGAGACAGCAGATGGTCTGGAGGCCGTTGAACTTGGGTGGAGTGCACGGGCCATCGGTACGTACCCCCGCCATCATCCCCTCGTTCATCACTTAACGCGCGCCAACGCGTCTCCCAACCACGAAAAAGTAGCCGCCTCTCTTCATCTTCCAGCAAGCCAGTCGCCTCACAATCGCCAAAATGGCCCTCATTGTCGACAAGCATCGCCCGCGGTCTCTCGAGGCCTTGACCTATCACCATGAACTATCAGAGCGACTTCAATCGCTGGTAAGTCGTCTCTCCCCCCCGTGGACCATCGACAGACCGTGAGCTGACTTGCGTGCCCAGGCGCAAAGCGGCGATTTCCCACATCTCCTCGTCTACGGACCCTCCGGCGCTGGAAAGAAGACGAGGGTAGTGGCAACATTGAAGGAGCTCTACGGGCCCGGCGTGGAGAAGATCAAGATCGATGCTCGCGTGTTCCAGACGAGCAGCAACCGCAAACTCGAGTTCAACATTGTCGCCTCTGTCTATCATCTCGAAATCACACCCTCCGATGTGGGAAACTACGATAGGGTAGTTATACAAGATCTGTTGAAGGAGGTCGCGCAAACACAGCAAGTCGACCAATCAGCAAAGCAACGGTTCAAAGTCGTCGTGATCAACGAGGCGGACCACCTTTCGCGAGATGCACAGGCGGCCCTGCGTCGGACAATGGAAAAGTACTCACCCAACTTGCGACTGATTCTTCTTGCAAACTCGACGTCCAATATTATTGCGCCGATTCGCTCGAGAACATTGCTGGTCAGGGTCGCGGCACCGACACACGAGCAAATCTGCGATGTGTTGGCACAGTCCGCCAAGAAGGAGAACTGGGAGGTCGTCGAGGGCCTGCACAAGCGAATAGCGGTGGAGAGCGGAAGGAATCTGCGGAGGGCGCTTCTCATGTACGAAGCCGTTCACGCACAGAAGTAGGGAGCCCCAGGATGCATGACTAGGTGTGATGTTCGCTAACGTCAAGCTACAGTGAGAAGATCACAGAGAGCACGCCCATCCCGCCCGCGGACTGGGAGGCACTTATTGGCCAAATCGCCAAGGAGATAATGGACGAACACACGCCGGCAAGGATCCTGCAGGTCCGATCGAAGCTCTACGACCTCCTCACTCACTGCATCCCCCCGACGACCATACTGAAGACATTGACGTTCAAGCTGCTGGCATTGATTGACGATGGGTTGAAGGGCGAGGTGATCCAGTGGTCGGCCTTTTACGAGCACAGGATCAAGACGGGCACCAAGGTCATTTTCCATCTCGAGGCGTTTGTGGCCAAGTTTATGCGCATCTTTGAGATGTATCTGATGAGCATGGACATGTAATTGAAGTCATGGCGTCGGGCTTGGCTGGCGGGATCCGGCGTTCTTGGTGTCCAAATATCCTCTCAAATCGATTTGCCCAGTGTCTCGGCTACCACGAATAGTGATGACTTGGCTTCGGCCCGTCTGTGATGGCCTGCTGGGCTTCCTTCGGGTTGCCTCACCGCATCCCGAAATTCCTCAACCGTCCATCACCATCAACTCCACGGACCACCCGTGACAATTATAAAACGATGTCGGGCTCCCCGATTCTCGAGTCTCGTTACGAGCCAGTCAGTGGTGCATTGTCGCAATCTCTGAAGCGTCCAGAGAAGACCGAGTCTTAGTTGAACGTATCAGTCAATCAAGGTTGCACAAACCGGCTTCACGAACCGCATAACCGGTACTTCGTACAACACCGCATATCCCGTAGATGCCTGCTCAATCGACCTGCCGACGCGATGCCTATCGAGACAATCTTTGTAGGTTGGCGGTGCGATGAGGCCAAGTGCAAGAAAGACGGCCTCCTTGCCCCAGTGACGCGGTTCTGCCCCAGCCGTGGGAGAAGGCCACGGTGGAGATAACCGACTTCAGGTATGTCGGGCGTGCGGCGTCGGAGGCTTGGTCCCATTTAGACAAACTGCAGAAGGGAGATAGTGAGTGAGAGACGTGGGAGGGATGCAAAGAAGAATGTAGCCTGTGGGCGTAGTGACTGGCAGTAACACGGCGTATCTCTATACCGCGCTCGTCATCGACGGCGATGGTGTAAATATCGTGAATGAGAATCTCCGCTGGGAGTGGCCTGCCTGTTATTCGCCTGCCTGACTTTCAAAAGCGGCTCAGCCAGTACCTGTTTGTGCCACTGGTTGTCCACTGTGATGAGCTTGGTTCTTGGTCCCTCCTGAACGATTGATGCACCGTCTCGCCCATCACCACAGCCCGTCACACAATAATCATTAATGGCGATGCTGATTTCACTAACTCACGCATCTGTAAAAACTATAAAGCCTGTCCTCTTTTCGTTTCCCTCCTTGCCGCGAATGCTCCGCAATCACATCGTCGCCAGACTTCATCCCCCAAGCGCCCGCGCTTCCGAGCAGAAATCCGTATGTGGACTCCCTCCCTCATCAGGCCTGACAAGCACAGTCTGCTGATTCGCGTAAGCGTGTCCCAAATTCTCTGCCCATCTGTACGCACCCAAGGCCCTTGCGATGCCGCTGGTTAGGTCGTTCCTTGGCTGGAAGTGCACAAACCCCAACTGCCCTGACGCGCCAATCGTGCGTCCACCGGGGCGAAACTGCAGCCGTTGCGGCCGACATTGCTCCGTCCCAAAGTTTCTATGGTATTACACCATGGAGTCGTCCAGGGAGCCGTTGAAGGAGTCGCCGTCGGCAGGCAATAGAGGCGCAAAACCATGACAACGTGACTGTAGCTCGCTCAACTGGCGCGTTTGCGCGTTTGCCTGTTCGGTGACATGAACATCAGGGTTTGAGGACTTGTTTCGGCAAGTGAATTTTTTGTGTTAATAATAGGTTAATGAGTCTTCGTAATTGGAATCAGAGTCGCATTTAGGGCAGTCGTGTCACACTTTTATCGTCTCGCAGCGGCGTTTCATCGCGAAGCCTTCTGGTCCTGCGTTCAAGATCCAATGTAGCTCAGCTTTGACAGAGTATACACAGCACCCGACAAACTCCAAGGCCTCAACCGACCATTAGTCAGAACCTCATCCGACCATGCACAAGGACCTCGGCCGACCATCAATTCTGATTAGTGCGTATAGCGCCGCCGGTGTACGTTTTCTCGATGCTATTGCCGCTGGTACCGGTTTAGAACTAGTTTCTTAGTTATGAATTAACCGCGTAGATAGTCGGCTGAGGTCCTTATACGTACTCGTAGTCGGATAGGTTCTGGTTAATAGTCGATTGCGGTCTAGAGCTTGGTGGGCTGAAATTGGGGGCGGTTCGGTGAGCTACACACCCGCTTTGACGTGTACAGGACACCTCGGCTGGCTTTCAGCAGAAAACGTCCCGTACATCGATCCAGACAGCGTGTATGTTCTCTTTGTCAGTGGTGACGCGCTGGCTCAAAGCGCGTTCGTGAAGCACTACGTACCATTTCCACCTCCATCACGACCACCCTCCATCACGACCACCCTCCATCGTACAGCCAAGACTCACAAACGTCCACAGCGAATGTCATTCACAGACCCGTAAAGACAAATTTAAAAGGACCACGTGCTTCCTTGCCTGCCTTGTTTCGAATCCTTCTCCTTCGCAAACACAGCGTCGACAGACGTGATCCCACAAGCTCGCGCGCTTCCAGAACAGCACTGTAAGTGACCTCTGCACTCATCGGCCTCCAACAGCACGATACGCCACCATTCACACCAACAACCCACATATTTCACTCAGCAAATATCCTCGCAATGAGACAAGTTGCGATTTTCACGGGTTGGTCGTGCGCAGAGGAGAATTGCCTCTTCCTGCCACCCATCAAGGGGCATGGGGCGATCTGTCGCCGTTGCGGCAAACCCTGCACGGTGAAGAACTATCGTTATGAGAACGTGCGGACGCCAGAGCCCGATCTTCTCGACGAGGCCATCGCGAAGTGCGAGCAGCTTGCAAAGGACAAGAAGACGTAAAGACAGGCTGCATAGCTGATGGCAGGCAGAATATCACTGCAGATGTGCAAATCGGGTTCGTCGGGTTTGGAGACCATTGAGCGCGGACAGTATTATTGGCTATATCCTTATAGAAAGTTTCCGAGCTGTGGTAGTTGAAATTGAGTCGAATTTGAACAAATGTCGGCCTTCTCTTGGCTATGTTGTTCCATAAGACGTTTGACAAAGGGCCGTCCCGTCAGAACAGGCTTTTCAAGCTGTACAAGGCTCTAAATAAGGCTCAGGTTTCACTGTCCATCCGACATGCCCTTCCAGAGCTACCTATAACTTGGAGATATGCGGTGTCAAGACAACCTTCACTCGCCAGGGAGTTCATGTCTCCACGGGGACTCGCGTCCGGGACCGGATGGCCGGTGCGCCGTCGATTTGTATGGCCCTGCCATAGAGCCGAACTAATTCCAAAGGCAGTCTGGGTTTCTTCAGAAGGCGGCGTGTCTTGAGCTTCTCGTCGCCGCTTCAGGAGGACCCAAGTCATGATACCGGCGGCGAGAAGCCCAGGCCGCCGACCCCTACGCCAACACCGATGCCAATCCTCTCTCCAGGGGAATTGCTGACGGGTGTTCGGTTGGCATTGGCGTTGGTGTCATCGTTGGCGATATCTCTGCTGACGATTGCCGTGTTTGCGAACCGGTGACTGATGGACCGTCAGGGGTTGGCGACGGCGACCGGTGGTCCCAGCCGAGCGTGGTTGGGTGATGAAGGTATTGACAGTCGGCGGTTCTATACGCTTTTAGCCATGTAAACTATCCCAAACATCCCCCCTGGGCCAGACAAACCCGGAAAGGCCAGGACTGTCTCTTGGCTCTCACAGTCCGGCTTGACGCCCGACAGGCAGTAAAACACCCTGTCGCTCTTATTGCACTTGCCCATTGCTTGCCCCCCCGGGGACATGATGTCATAGTTGGGGCTGTGACAGAATTTGTCGCTCGTCCAAGTCTTGTCGGTGCGGTGATCCCATTGAGCGGCGAGGGGCTGAGAGCTAGAGGAAGCACAAGAGCAAACAAACAAACAAGAAGGCATTGGAGCCCAACCATGGATTGAGCATCGTTTCTGTATTTCGTGCAACAGAGGAATCCTAACGAAGTGGCTGAGCCATGTCTCGGCGAAGGGGAGTCGGCAAACCGCATGCCTCGCCATCTTGTCTAACCAACAACAGGGCTCTGGAAGTCGGGTTTGAGTAAACCAACGGCAAGCTGTATGGACCTGTAAAATTTAACCGAAAATCATACAGCAGCTGAGCAGACACCTGCCCAGAGACTGGAGTAGAGGTGAGGATGTCGATGGTGTCGTCGGAGCGTGGGGCTCGGACTCGTACCCTAGACCCTTGCCAACCACGAGAACACTCACTCAGAGCTGGATGAGCGTCTCGGCACTTCCAGCCGATGGGACGGAGTCGGGACCAAGCACGGGCCAGGTCATGAGGCCAAAGATGGCCAACCGTGATGCCCCAAGCAGGTGCGCCGTGAGAATTAAATATGCACAAGCAGCGGCTAGAGTAAAACATCCAAGGGCTCTCTGTTGGACGGTGCCGCTCCAGAGGTCTCGGTCGCTGCGATAATGTCATGGGCTGGCCGTTAACACCAATTAAATGGCGTCGAGGACACATTGAACGTACAGGCAGAAGGCCAAGAGGGAGCTCGATTGTTCGATTGCCGGGGTGGCCTACCTAAATTGCGGAGATGGAGGAGGGGGAGGGGCAGCCTCAGGGCCGAGGCTGTTTGACAGCACGTACTCGTACGGATACAGCAAGTTAATTACCCTGCCTTTGCGAAGTGCATCGAAGATGGGCAATGTGGTTCCCATCGTGGGTACATCGCGGGCTAGGCGGGCGAAGTGCGCCACGACGAGCAACGATGAGGTCACACCAGGCCCCAGGTGTTTCGTACAGCTGCATGCACCGACGACCGGCGGCGTACTCCGTACACGAACTTCCATGGATGTCTGTCCCAGGGCTGGTCTTGTTGCAGGGAGGCTGTATGCATGCGGGCAGACGGACTGGGCATCTGCAACAGTTGCCGTTGCGCAATGCCGGACTCCACGCAAGTAAGACAACGGACAGCGAGTGTGAAATGGGGCCGAGCATCTGGATGAGCGCTTTTCCTGTCAATTTAGCCCGTACATGGTATCTTCTCTCTCTCACCTAGTTGTACAGAGTTGTGCTTCGCATGCTACCTACCACCATGGGAAAACACGGCTCTGTGGGACCATAACAACCACTTAGCAACCAGCTGCACATGGAGGTTGGCGAATAGGCACACACAAGGATGCTATTCGTGTCACAAAACGGTGGGGGTTCTGACTCGCCCGCTTATAGGGGCGTGGGGCCTATGCCGTATTATATTCGAGTTAGATACCGGTTTCGTACCTAGGCTAGCGAGGTACAAAGGTATAGCCGAAAAGACATATAGATTAAGGCACGAAGAGTCGGTATGCCACTCACAACAGCCGACCGCACCCGTCTGGTCCGTGACCCCGTTGGGTCTTGCAATTGAAGTTTCTGTTCGCCGACCTGGGTTGACGCGGTCCTTGAGTGACCTGTGTGCTGGACCCTGCTGCAAGGGGACATGGTGCATACCCAGGTATGTACGGAGTACCATTACATACCCGAGTTCGAGAACACAGAGCGCTCCCAAACACATTGGCCTGCAATGTTGTTCCGACTCGCGCAAGGACGGAGTACATGCACGTGAGTCGCGTAGAGGAGCGGGCTTTGCCGGAGCACAACATCAGAGGCTCTGCGTCATTCTTGGACGGGCCAGGGTTCGGCACGCCACGGTAGCCGAGCCGTGTCCCTTCTCCCCCGATCCAAGGCCAGGCTCTCCTTGCCCTCGGCCAAGGCAGGGGGACCCGGGAAAGGAGGACCGGAAGCCAAGAGCTCCCGGTCTTCCGCGCGATGCTTCTGCCCTCGTTCCACATACCAGTACCTACCCGTGGCTAACCATGGTCCATGGATGCAGGACAAAGGCGGCGCTCGGGGGAAGGGATGAGGCCCGATGCTCGATAGCGCCGGCAGGGGAGGAGGTACCCTGCCCCACCCCGGCTGTCCGGTGCAGTTAGGTACATCTACTCCGTGCAACAGCAGGTACGTACCACCAACGTTAGTGTTAGCGACTGTCTAGGTAGCAGCGGCTGGCCGTGGATGCCACTTGCGCCTGCACCTGCACTGCGGGTGCGCCTGCACCGGCACCCAATGCAGCTGTGGACGCCTCGAATAGCGACAACTAACTGGTCGGTACCTTCCCTGGCTCCCACATTCGCTCCCCAGAGTTACATGACCACAAGAAGCAGTCGCGACGCCTCCGCCAAATATAAAGAATCACGACGCCCTGTCCACCTTGCACCCTTCCTCCCTCTCCCTCATCCTCGTTGAATCCTGTCCCCTCCATTCTCCCCCCTCCGCCTATACCCCTCTCTGGTCGAACTGGTATCGACACCTTGGACTAGTAGAAACAGCACTCCGTCGCAACGTCACAGTGCCAGTGAACAGCCCGCCGAAAATAGCCACCTCGCACTGCTCGCAGCAGCAACTGAGCGCCCCCAACACGCAAAGCTGCCCCGCGTTCCAGCGCAAGTTCGACAGCGCAAATGGCTGGGGAGCGAAAAGGGCCCCGCGTCCACGAGGCGCACGAGGTGGACACGTTCCGTAAGGCTTCTTGCTGGCGAGATGGAACAAGGAGGAATCGAAGCAGTCGTGGAACTTTGCAGAAGCTAACAGATGGCGGTCCACAGACCCCCCCGAGAAGATGCTTGCGAGTACGAGCTCCCCTCCGCCCCCACGCAACAGCCGGCGGGTGGCCATCGCTCATGCAGTGGCCGCCGCAGCCAGTAGCCGTGCTGAGCCTGTCATAGGGCTCCCCAATGCTCCGCTACCCCGGCTGACGTCTTCTCCATCGCAGAGCACCCGAGCAAGCCCCACCTAGGAAGTATGTCCCACCCTGCCTACTACTACAGCTCTCCCCCGGTCATCCGGGTTCGCTGGAGACGCCATTCCCATGCTGCCCCTTCCGCTCGTCCGTCCGTGGCGTGGCGCGCGCTGACCGGAGACTCTCCACAGACATCGAGGAGTACCAGAAGCTGTACAAGGAGTCCATCACGGAACCCGCCAAGTTCTGGGCAAGGCACGCCCGCGAGCTGCTGTCGTGGTCCCGCGACTTTGAGACCGTCTTCAGCGGATCCCTCGCCAACGGCGACTGCAAGTGGTTCGTCGAGGGCCAGCTCAATGCCTCGTACAACTGCATCGATCGCCATGCCTTCAAGGACCCGGACCGCGTTGCCATCATCTACGAGGCCGACGAGGCCGAGGATGGCCGCAACGTCACCTACGGCGAGCTGTTGCGCCAGGTCTCCAAGACGGCCTGGACACTGAAGCAGATGGGCGTCCGCAAGGGTGACACCGTCGCCATCTACCTGCCCATGATTCCCGAGGCGGTCATCGCTATCCTTGCCTGCGTCCGTATCGGCGCGGTCCACTCCGTCATCTTTGCCGGCTTCTCGGCCGACTCCCTGCGCGACCGTGTCATTGACGCCAAGTCTAGGGTGGTTATCACCACCGACGAGGGCAAGCGAGGTGGCAAGTTGATTGGCACCAAGAAGATTGTCGACGATGCCCTCAAGCAGTGCCCCGACATCGCCCATGTCCTTGTCTACAAGCGCACAGGCGCCGACGTGCCCATGCAGGAGGGCCGGGACTTGTGGTGGCACGAAGAGGTTGAGAAGTGGCCCAGCTATATCGCCCCCGAGGTTGTGAACGCCGAGGACCCCTTGTTCCTCCTGTACACGTCCGGTTCCACGGGCAAGCCCAAGGGTGTTATGCACACGACCGCTGGCTACCTGATTGGCTGTGCCATGACCGGCAAGTACGTCTTCGACATGCACGAGGGCGACCGCTACTTTTGCGGTGGTGACGTCGGTTGGATCACGGGCCACTCCTATGTCGTATATGCACCTCTGCTGCTCGGTGTCTCCACCGTTGTCTTCGAGGGTACTCCCGCCTATCCCAACTTCTCGCGGTACTGGGACATCATCGACAAGCACAAGATCACCCAGTTCTACGTCGCGCCGACTGCCCTGCGGTTGCTCAAGCGCGCCGGCGACGAGCATGTCAAGGGTGAGATGAAGCATCTCCGTGTGCTTGGCTCCGTCGGTGAGCCCATCGCCGCCGAGGTTTGGAAGTGGTACTTTGAGGTTGTCGGCAGGGAAGAGTCGCACGTTGTCGACGTAAGTTGCAGCCAGAGCACATTAGCACTGTTGGATACTAACAGCTGCACAGACATACTGGCAAACGGAGACGGGCTCCAATGTCATTACCCCCCTGGCCGGCGTCACCCCGACCAAGCCTGGATCCGCCTCGCTGCCGTTCTTTGGCATCGAGCCCGCCATCATCGACCCCGTCTCCGGCGAAGAGATTCATGGCAACGACGTCGACGGCGTGCTCGCATTCAAGCAGGCATGGCCCAGCATGGCCCGTACCGTGTACGGTGCCCACAAGCGGTACATGGACACTTACTTCAACGTGTACCCGGGCTACTACGTAAGTTGCAACCATTTTGATTCCATGCGTGAAGCCTCAGGGTCTAATGCGTATCACGTAGTTCACTGGCGACGGTGCTGGCCGAGACCACGAGGGATTCTACTGGATCCGTGGCCGTGTCGATGATGTCGTCAACGTCAGCGGCCACCGTTTGTCCACGGCCGAGATCGAGGCCGCCCTTATTGAGCACGATGCCGTCGCCGAGGCCGCCGTCGTTGGTGTTGCTGACGAGCTCACCGGCCAGGCCGTCAACGCCTTTGTTTCCGTCAAGGACGGCAACGAGATCAACGATGCCCTGCGCAAGGAGTTCATCATGCAGGTGCGCAAGAGCATCGGTCCCTTCGCTGCGCCCAAGGCCATCTACATTGTGCCGGATCTGCCCAAGACCCGCAGTGGCAAGATCATGCGCCGTATCCTGAGAAAGATCTTGGCGGGTGAGGAGGATCAGCTGGGTGATATTACGACTGTAAGTGTTTCATCCATTGTGGCTGTGGCTCGGAACGTTCAACTGACGGATTTGTATAGCTGTCGGACCCGGCCATCGTCGACAGGATCATTCAGACTGTCCACGAGACCAAGGGAAAATAAGCGGGATACTGCCGGCGGGTTATTCTATATTCTTGACCAGTTGATATCACTGTTGGGGACATGACGAGTTGACGAAGTCGATGTAGGGTCTCGGGGTGTTGGGCCGTGCCCAGCCAGGGTAGATGACAGGATGTATGGATGGTCGTGTGTGGATCGATGAGATGTCACTCGTACCTATGTGGCTCATTTTTGTTTAGAGTAGATTACGTCTAATCGTACGTTTCAGATGTACTTCGGGTCAAGACTGGCCTGGCTGCCATGAGTGACGGACGGGCGTGAGTGTCAGACAAGGGGTGCGGGTGCTGGAGAACGACTTGACGATGAGCAAGGTAGATGTGGATGCCGGATTCCGAGAAGGCGTCACGATGCCGGGGCCCGCGCCGAGCTGAAGGTGTACTCGTAAGCTTATTTTTTGAGTTTGTGCCGGAACACATGTCTTCCCGACGCAATGGATAAACGTCCCTGGACGAGATGCTGGTCCCGCCAGAGCCGGAAGGGCACAGCCCATTGCCACTTGGTGGACACGGACCGACTGAGTGAGCATTATGGAATAACGATGGTTGCGGGCTGGCCTGGGCCGGTTCGGCTTGGCTCTGCAGGAGTTGCGGGGTGCGAACCTGCGAACCTTGGGTAATTGGGTTGACACGGTGGCCAAGGCTGGCTCAGCCCCGTTGCGATGCCACGTCCCGGCGGGTCGAATTGGGCGGGGCCATGCTCCAAAGGGGTTCGCATTGTCGCACATGCGTCTTGTTGTATGTTGGGTACCCTGGCGATGGTGGTGAGCCCGCCGAGACGGAGCGAGTCAAACCCGAGCCGTTTGGGACGTGCTGGGGGTTTCGGAGACGCTTCGTTGGCAGTCCTGGTAGGTCTTGCGTTTGCCGCGATTTGCACTTGAAGCCTGGAAGATGTCGTGATGGTGTCGAGGTTGGTTGCACAGCCTCCGGAGCCAGGCGCTGCTCCGGCGAACGGGTCGTCCCAAGTTCAGCGTCCCAAGTTCAGCGAACGGGGGCTGCAGCTGTCGGCCTCCAGGCGTCAGCCTCAGCGGAGTCGGCGGGGCGGGCTCCTGCTGGGCAGCGAAACAGAGGCTGCGCTGGGCCCCGAGACCGCGTGGCCACCGAGCCGAGCCTCCCTCCCCCTGCCTCCGCCATCCTGGGCGCTTGCGGGTCGGGGCTGCGTCTGCCACTGACGAGCATCCAGCTCTCTCTCGCTCGCTCTTTGTGTGACGGCTCAGCAACCAATCACTCGTTGTCTGACTCTCGATTTTCCCTCAACTGATGATTATCTCCTGGCTGCTCCCTCTTACCGCCAGTGCCGTCGCCAATGCTCGCTCGCTCGCTCGCTCTCTCGGATCCACGAGACAATTCACTCTCTCCGTCCCCTGTGCCGCGCCTCCGAGCCTCCCGACCAACGACTAGCTGACGAAACGAACGTTGGCCATTTACAGTGGCCGAGCCTCCCTACAAATCACGCCGACCATAGGTACCTTTACCCGCAAACAACGGCGACAATAGATCCTACGACAGCCTGGATGCAGTAGATCCCCGTGGCGCCGCGCTCCCGTCCTCGGGGACCTTGCTTGTTGATAGTGCGACGATGGTTACACTGCGGTCCATCGTGTCCGCTGTTGCCAGCGCCGTGCTGTTGGCTCAGTCGTCACTGGGTATGCCCTCGTTCTCGGACTCCGTCTTGCTGCTCTCGCAGGTTCCGGCTGACACACACCTGTCTGCCCAGCTTACTCGACGAAGCGAAACCCCCTCAGCCATGTATCGCTAATTGACGACCCCGTCATCAAGACGCCCTCTCATCGGGTGCATTCGCATTCCAAGTTCGACCTCACATTCGCCCTGCACAATGGCAGGCAGAGGGTCCGGCTAGCGCTGAACCCGAACCACGATCTCATCCACGACGACTTTGCCATCACGTATCTCGCCGAGGACGGAACAGTTCGCGAGGTGGAAAAGGTGGCCCGGACGGAGCACAGGGTGTACAGGGGCGATGCCTTCATCGAGCGCCTTGGACACGAGGGCTGGTCCAAGGCTGGATGGGCTCGGATAACGGTTCATCGTGATGGAGAGCGACCAATCTTTGACGGCGCGTTCCGCATCGACGGCGACAACCACCACATTCAGACGGGCGACCAGTACCAGAGGCTGCGAGGCCACGAGGACCCCGTCATTGCCAGCCCACAGGACGCCGAGGAACTGATGGTTGTGTGGCGCGACTCCGACATCGTCGACTTCTCCGACGACCCTGCCGAGCTGAAGCGCCGCAGCATCGCCGACGGGTCGCTGTGCAACGCCGACGCTCTAGACTTCAACAGCCGATTCCGACAGGAGACGGAAAGCCCCAACCGGCTGCGGGCAATCGAGTTCCGCTCCCTCTTTGGCCGCCAGTCCATCGACGATGCCGGCGGCAGCGGTGCCGGCATGAACCTCATCAACGCGATTGGATCCGTCGACGGGTGCCCCAGCACAAGGAAGGTTGCCTTGGTCGGCATTGCGACGGACTGCACGTACTGGGACGGCTTCAGCTCCAAGGATGACCTCAGGAAGAACGTCGTCGGCATGGTCAACAAGGCGTCCGAGGTGTACGAGAGCACCTTCAAGATCTCTCTGGGAATCCAGAACCTCACCGTCAGCGACAAGGCTTGCCCGGGGACGCCCTCGGCCTCGGCGCCGTGGAACATCGGGTGCAGTCCGCAGACGACCATCAACGAGCGGCTCAACACCTTCTCCAAGTGGCGTGGCCAGTTCCAGGACAGCAACGCCTACTGGTCCCTCCTGACGCGGTGCGCCACCGAGTCTGCCGTCGGCCTGGCGTGGCGGGGGCAGCTGTGCCGCTCAGGGTCCGGCGACAACCGTGATGGCAGCGGTAACAACGAGACTGTCGCGGCCACCAACGTCGTGGTGAGGACGGACACGGAGTGGCAGATCTTCGCCCACGAGACGGGCCACACCTTTGGGGCCGTCCACGACTGCACCGAGGGGACGTGCCCCGGCAACGCGGCAAAGCAATCGTGCTGTCCGCTGAGCAGGAGCTCATGCGATGCGGGGGGCAAGTTCATCATGAACCCGTCGACGGGGAGGGGCATCACGCAGTTCTCGCCGTGCAGCATCGGCAACATCTGTTCGGGGCTCAAGTCCAACATAGTCAAGGGCTCGTGCCTCACCGACAACAAGAACGTGCAGACCATCACGGGCAGCCAGTGCGGCAACGGCATCGTGGAAAACGGCGAGGACTGCGACTGCGGCGGCGAGACGGGGTGCAAGGGCAACAAGTGCTGCGACCCCAAGACGTGCAAGTTTGTCAACGGCGCCGTGTGCGACGCCAGCAACGAGGACTGCTGCACCGGCGACTGCAAGTTTGCCTCCAACGGCACCGTCTGTCGCGCGAGCACCGGCGTGTGCGACATCCAGGAAGTCTGCCCCGGCGACCGTGCCAGCTGCCCCGACAACAAGCACAAGAGCGACGGCGACGAGTGCGGCGAGGGCCTCAACTGCGCCTCGGGCCAGTGCACGTCGCGCGACCTGCAGTGCAGGAGCATGGCCAACAGCCTCACGGGCGCCAACAACACCAAGGCCTGCCCGGACAGCGGCTGCATGCTGGCCTGCCAGTCGCCCGAGATGTCGCCGGGCCAGTGCATCAGGTACAACCAGAACTTCCTCGACGGGACCAACTGCGGCGGTGGCGGCCGCTGCTCCAACGGATCGTGCCAGGGCACGTCGACGCTCAAGGAGATTGCGCAGTGGATCCAGGATCACAAGACCATCTTCATCCCCGTGGTGTCCATCGTCGGCGGCCTCTTCCTCATCGCCATCGTCAGCTGCATCGCCAGCAGCATACGCAAGCGCATGCGCCGCCGCAAGCTGCCCAAGCGCCCCGAGACGAACAGCTGGCCGTCGTCGTACAATGGGCAGAACAGAGAGCAGGGCCAGTGGAACCAGCAGCGGCACTGGGTCGACCCGTCCGGCATCTTCAGCAACAGGCCGCCGCCGCCGCCGCCGCAGCACTACAACCACCCGTATCCGCCGCCGCCGCCGGATGAGTCGGGCCGGTGGATGACGCGCCAACGGAGTATGAGATATGCATAGTGCGTGCGTGCGTGCGTGTTCCTGCGTGGCAGGCCTTTGTTTTGTATGGTTGGGACTTGGTGGGTTTTTGGATGCCTTTTGGATCGTCTGTCCTGGGCAATGCGGCATGACATGGGCGTTTTCGGATACTTCCCCTGGGCCATGGCCCGCGGGGACGGCATGGGATACAGGTTTCAACGAAAGAAGTGCTTTTTTTGTTTTTGGCATAGGGCTGTCCGGGCACGCTGCCAAGGACCGCGTAGACGAATACTCGTACAGACGTACACAGTGGTAGGGTTTGCTTACAAGTCAAGCTTATGCGCCGCAACCGTGTCCAACATTGCCCGTCCCTTGTGTGAGAAGCATGCTCGTCGTATGCTGGTTTCCTTTAGCAACAGACATTGCCGCGTCACTTGTGCAGGAACGCTAGTCCTCCTCGGAGTGGTATCTGATGGCACACGTTCGCGTGACGGAGCCGTATGAGTTGCCCATGCCACCCGTGCTGCACGGCGCAACGGGGGTTCGAATCGCGCCGTGGACTCGGGCGTCGTCTCAGCCTGTAGGGGCGCTGGGAAGGAGCATCTGGCGGCGCAACTTGTGGACCAGGCAGACGGACCGAAAGAAGACGCAGGTCCATTACCGGGTAGCATGGCCGTCCCTCGGCCACGACGCCCGTACAATCCGCGCGCCCTCGCCACGCCAAGGCAGCGTCTCGCGACGCAGAGGCCCGGCTGCCCTCAGTCCACCCACTCCCCCCTCGCCTCGGGCGGCCGCTTCGCCTTGCCGCGCCGCGCGCCGGGGGGCTTCTTGCCGGCGCTGCCCTCGGCGGCGGCCGAGGGCAGGGGCTCGAAGCCGGCGAGCATGGCGCTGAAGCGGCGGCGCTGGCTGGGGATGCTCTGTGCGTGCGTGCGTCAGCATCTCCCCGGGTGGCCTTTGTCGCAACGAGCTCCTACAGCTTGGATGAAAGGGGGGGGGGACGTACGTCGCTGGTGCTCTGGGCGTACATCATGAGTTGCTCCGGGTTGTCGAGCACAGAGAGCGCAAAGCCCCTCCGCTCGCGGTCCTCGAAAGACTCCGTCTTGAGGCTTGTCCTGCCGTCAGCGTTTGCCCTCTCTCCCGTCCGCTTCCAGTCGTGCAGTGCCGCTCTCCGACGGAGGAGACCGAGCGCACGAGAAAAGGAAGGGGAAAAAAAAAAACTCACCCCTGCCCAACCCTCATGCGCCGACGCACCACCCCGTCGCTGCCCACCTCGTCCTCGTCCTCGTCAAAGTCGTCAAAGTCGCTCCCGTCGTCCTTGTAGGGGTCCTTGCCGCGCGCCTGCCGGTCGCGCATCTCGGGCGTGAATTCGTCCTCGTCGTCGTCGTCGGCGGCGTAGCGCTGGCGCTGCTGCTGCTGCTGCTGCTGCTTCTTTTGCGCCGCGGCGGACGGTTTGCGCGCGGGTGTGGAGGACGAGGACATGGCTCGTCCCTGGGTGCGCCCCTGCAGGGAGAGGGAGGTGTGCGCCGTGTACGTAGGTATGAGTTGCTTGCAGGATGTCAAGTGATGGTCGTCGATGTGGCGACAGATTCGAAGCGTGGTCGATGGATGGTGGCGTGTGAGAGAGTGGCTAGGCCTGCTCGACCTGGTCCCTCTTTTTGGCTACCCCAAGGCCTTGTACAAGCGGCTGCTTTGACCCGGCAAATGATGCTTCAAGAGAATAAAGGCGCAACCGGCGACGAGGCCCAAGCAAGCATGTGACGATGTGAGGTTGCGACAAGAGGCAACGAACACAACCGCAAATAGAGGTGAGGGGTCGCCGAGTGGCGCTGGCCCTGGGACTGGACATACCCGCACCAAACGCAACTCTTCGCTTCTCACCACCTCGCATCACATCAGGCTTGTTCTGCAGTGTTCAGTGGCATCGACTCCGTTTCGTCGTTACTTGCGCAGCTCTGGTATATACTTGTACATACTACTCGACACCGTCCAGTGCCGAAAGCAAAAACCGACCACAAATATGCACACATCATCCTCCCAGGTCCCCGTCTTTGTTTTCATGCTGCTCCGCCCGCATCCGCCTTGCGTTGAAAAGCAAACACTTGTACTCCGTACGTCCTCTATCCGCATCACTTCGTCAGCAAAAGTCGCGCGTAGCCTGATTTTCACAACCCCTAGCCCAATCCCCTCGTGGTTCGTCGCCAACAGTTGGTATACAAAAGAAAGTGTGGCGGAGGGACCATGCCGTCGGATAGCCATTACCAAGGTGGCTGGCTGCCGAGAAGAGCAATAGACATTATCCGCCCTCCAAGAGCGGTCCTTCCGTACTTGGCCGTGATCCGCACATGGCGTGCCATGATCGGTGCCGCGGTATTCATCGTACAAGTCAGTGTGCCCACCATGGCGCAACAAGCACACCTGGGCGCATCCCCAGATAGGCCGTCTCATCTCGCGTGAGTGCTGTACTCCGACACATCGGCTTCGCGCTACCGGCTGAAGTTTATAACCGCAAGCTTCAGACACAACGTCAACCAGGCTGTCTCTGAACTGATGATGATCGGCGTGGACTCACCCTGCTGTTTGATCCATACGCAAGCTTCTGCCCACTCACATCCCAGCATAAGCAATGCTCGTCTTCTTCGTCTGTATCCGTAGAGCCTTTCGGGCTCAGCCATCCCGGATGTGGTGGCCGGTTCCAGCTCGCTCTGGGCATCGCGTGGTTGTCCACCTTCCAGATAAACACCTGGCGGGACGTGGCGCCGGCAATAAAGGCTCCGTCGGGGGTAAAGGCAAGTCGCACAATTGGCGAATCCATGGTCAAGAAACATTTCGCCTTGCTGTCGGGCTTCCGGGCGTTCCAGATCAAGATGGCGCAGTCATCGCCACCAGTCGCGATGAGTCGCTCGTCGTCGGCGTTGGGCTGCCCGGGCGGCAACGGCTGCCAGGCCATCGTCGTGATGGCGCCTTGGTGGGCCGATATCGACCGTCGCTGGCCAGACTCGTCCCATAGCTACAGAGAAGGCAGTGTCAGCACACATCGTCGCGTTGCGGCAGTCAGTACGATCGGGGGCGTCTCACGTCGAGGGTGCCCTTGTCGCTCGACGTCGCAGCCAGCTTGGACCGCCAGTCAAAGAGAACTTGGGTGAAGCTGTCGTCCTCCTTGGTCTCAAACTTTCGTATTTGGACTATCGACGACTCGGCGCAGCGGAGACACAGCAGGAGGTCGCCGCCACACAGCAAGAACTCGGCGTCGTTTGTCCAGGCAGCGTCCAAGGGCGTGGCAGCAATGTCGAGGCCGGGCAGGTGATAGGTATAGGCGAAGCCCGAGGGCGACGAGTAGACGGTGATGAGGGCGCCGCTCTTTTCGGGCGAGATGGCGAGCAGGGCCGAGTTGCTGGGGTTCCAGCTGAGCTTGATGACGGGCGGCTCCGACACCTCCATGGTCTGCATGCGGATGCCGTCGGCCGACCACACGCTGACGGCGGCCTGGGAGCCCGAGTCGGTGGCTACGGCAATGGCGGTGCCGTCCGAGGCCCACGACAGGGCCGTCACCGTCGTCGACTTGGGCGTGTCGGGGTCCAGCAAGGTATGGGCGTGGGGAGACACGTGATCGAGGCCCGGGTCAGGCGCCGTGGCACGCGAAACCGTCCAAACGCGGGCTAGCGCATCGGTTCCAGCAGCCGCTAGGATGGACGGGTCTCTGGGGTTCCACTCGCACTGCAGCAGGACCGGTGCATTCTCAGTGCCCGCTGCTGAGGCTGGCGAGGGCGAGGGCGTCGTCTCGGAGCCGCTGCTGCGTGGCTTGCGGTCCTCGTCCATGAGGTGGATGAAGGTGGTGTCGGGCGACAGCTCCTCGACCTTGTCCACCTGCGTGCCCTGCTCGGGGCCGTCCGTCTGCGCGATGGGCGGCGGCAGCTGCTCGCCCTCCAGGGGCGACGGGTAGGCGTGGTTGCTGCTGTTGTCGTGGTGCGGGAGGCCGCTGTCGTGGGGATGCGGCGGGGGGTGGTGGTGGTCGACGTCCATTGGCGTCGTGGCCGTGGTCGTGGTCGACGTGGTAGTCGTGGTTGTGGTGGTGGTGGCGGCGGCGGCGGAGGCGGATGCTCCTGCATCGGCCCCGTTGTCGTAGCCATTGCTCAGGCGCGGGCGCTTTGCCGGCGATCCATTCGGCAGCTGGTGCTGGTGCTGGGCCCGTCTCCTCAGCGCGTCGGCCTCGTCTGCCGCCGCAGCAACAGGCGCAGGTGTTGCAGCGTTGTCGTCCTCGTCCTCCTCCATCTTGGTCGGCACCTGTGCATTTAGCGGCCCGAAGATGCCGACCTGCGTCGACTCGGCCTCGGCGACTGCATCCTGGGGCAGCTGCGCGACACCCGAAAATCGTCAGTCAGTCACGGATCCGTGGGCTGCAGATCCCCCGGCCGCACCAAAGGAGGCAGGGGAGCTCCAGGCGCCGTCGCCAATCGAGCGCGGCGTGGGCGAGAAACGGCGTAGACATACCAGGTGATTGAGCGCGCAGTCGCGCTCCAGGGCGTAGTAGAGGAGGCCGCGGTTGACGACGGAGACGAGCGCGTGGCCCTTGACATGGCGGGCGAACTCGAGATCCCGGTGCGGCTCCTTGACGTGCCACTCCTTCTGGAACTTGGCCGCGGTTTCGCGATAGTCTGCAGGTGAGTGCGTCCTGGTTAGCTGCGCCGTCACGGACGGGGTGCAGTGCTCGCGCCGTCGTGAAGGGTCGGTGCCACGTACTCCCTTCCAGCAAATACCTGGCCGCGAATAGTCAGCCAAAAACGGCCCATGAAGTGCCGATAAACAGCCCAGAAACAGGCACAGCGGCCGGCGAGGGCGGCAAGGCCAAGACGACGTCCCGTGGCGGGCGGGGAAGCGAATGCGGCGAGGGGACGCACCTCCAGATGAGAAAGTTGACTCTATCCGAGTCGAGGAACTCCTTGACCACCATGGTTGTGGCCAGGCGCGCGCGCCGCAGGTGGCGGCAGTGTCACGGCCGTTGTCGTCGTCAACGCAGGGCTGGCGCGCGGGGTGCAGGCGTCGAAAAAATCGAGCAGCGAGATGGCCTCGTCGAGGCGTGCCGTGCCGGGGACAGGTGGCAGCCGCAGCACGTCGAGACGGGGGCGGGATGTGAAGTGCGAGGTGAGGTGCAGGTGAGGGAGTGAGTGAGTGAAGATTCAAGAGCGAGATGAAATCCACATCTCACGGCCGGGCCTTGCAAAGGCGCCGGCAGCGGTACCAAGTGGCCCGTACCTCCCTGCCGTCACTCGCCGTGGGCGTGGTGGACTGGGCTGGATGCGCTGCTGGCCTTCGCTGCACCTGGTAGGCACCTACGAGTACCTAGGTACCTACGAGTAGGTCCACCCACTGGGCTGTTCTCGTCGCTCCGGCCGGGGTGGGCAGGGGGGCTCGCTTCGGGTGTGCTCTGGGCTCCTCCGGCTACCTTAAGGTAGGGACCGAGATAAACGCGGCAGACAGCCCGATTCCCTACCTTACCTTGGGTACGAGTGCGACTCTTCGGACTACCTAAGGTACCTACCTAGGTACCTTTCCGTTTGCCGACATCGAATCTGTTGGGCTAGCCGGGGGCGATAGGTGACCCGGCGCCTGCAGCAACCAAAGCAGAAGCGGGCATGCTGATGACGCGAGACGGTACCTACCATACCTTACTCGTACTCGTACGCGTACGGGGTAGCCTGGTAGGGTACCTTGGTTGCGGATTATTACCCTAGCGGGTTGCCAGAATGGAGAACCCTCCTCCCTCCAGGCGGCATCCGTATTGGCCATGTCTGATGGAACACATACGGGTACTCGTAGAATAGCCTGGAACGGGGAGACGGAGGGAGGCCCCGGCAGGCCGACGGCCACGGCGCTGCACGGCGGGCGCTGTGCGACAGGCTTGCATGGTATCCTGTACCGCCCACAATGGAACGAACGAACTGCCAGCCAGTCGGCCAAGAGGAGACTAGTAGGGAGCCCCTGATTGATTGCTACCAGGCCAAAAACTCAAAGTACCCATCTGGCATAGTCTGCGGACCGTACGAAGCCTCATCTGCCATCACCTGACTTGGCAGACGCCGCTAAAGGTGCTGATGGCTGGGTACCCGTCACCAAGCCAATCAATCCGTCGTCTCCAGGAGAGGGCCGCCGCCACCACCACCAGCTGTAGCTGTCCTGGCTGCGGTGATGGTGGCAGATGCCCCGACTTGATGTGTGATGCGGAAAGGGACCCAGCGGGGAAGACCGAATCCTGCGAGGACAAGATGGGACCATTGACTGGATTGCTAGTCGGCATTCATCTCGTCAATCATCAGCACGTATGCCCTTCCAAGTTGCACGCGCAGGGGCATGCGCATGGCTGCCTCTGGCTCGGATGCGCCGCCGCCGCAGACAACGAACAAACCGATGACAGCGGCACGATCAAGCGCCTCTCGTTCGTCGACGGCCAACAAACCAAGCTCGCTCCCGACCTCGCACCAACGCTCTGGCCCACGCTGCTGCATCCTCTGGAATCTGGCCAGATGGAGATCGGTACCTACCTTACGTACGAGCCTCTCGTACCTAGGTAGTACTTGATCAACGGCACCAATGGCCTCCAATGCCAACATGTGATGTACCTTGCCTTGCCCTGCCTGGCCCTGCAGGCTGGGTGCGCATGCCCAGCGCAATACACGTACCTTGGCAGATGAGCGGATGTGTCACTCCAAGATGTCACCTCAACAGGCACCGCCACCCCGAAATGCACAGCTGGCGCGCCGCCTTGCATTGTAGCCCGACCCCAGAGAGGCGGCAGCAGTGCCGGACGCTGCGTGACGGGGTCGCAGCGGCGCTCCAACGGACAGGTGTACGAGTACTCCCCAGAGCGAGCGCCTTGAACGAACGGCGGAGCGCCAGATGCAGGGATATCGTGGCCGGTGTGATGTGCGCGCCGGATGCAGGGGTCGCGGCGGATGACGGCGGGTTGTGAGAAAGAACCAATACGGACTTCTACTCCATACGAGTAGAGAGAGCGACAGAGGCATCTCTCTGAGGATGGGGCCGATGCCACCCACACCGGGGACCTGCAGCCTGGCCTTGCTCGAGTCCAGCAATCATCATCGTCAATGCCTCGCTCGTTGACCTGAGCTGGTCCGCTTGGGGACATTGGAGAACCCCACTGGGCTATTTGTGGGCACCCCTAACGTGGCGAGCCACGCATTCGAGGCTTCGATCCAGGGTTGGCTGGGCTGGGCGGCTGGGCTGGGTCGATCACGGACACCAAAAGCATCCGTTTCCCCTTCCTTGCCGTTGTCCGACGCTCCGACCCGACTGGTGCCACCGCTGGGCTGGCGAACAGGCACTGCCGGCGCGAGCGACTCGTCAGTTATCCGTATTCCCCCCCCGGCCGCCGCCTGCACGCACCGCAGGTTGACCCTTCACCGAGGAAGCCTTGTCTAATTGTCCAAGCTGGCTCGCTGTCAGATCCAGTTTCCTGGCACTACGAGTACGCGGCTGAGCGCCGAGACCATTCTTCTGCACTTTCGTACCGACGTGCTTTGTTCCCTCCTCCGACTGCTTGTCGACGTTGCCAGTGAAATTGTAGCCCGCAGGCTGAATGGTGCCTCGATTCTCGCAACGAGCGGGAACCACAGATATACCATTGTCCGTTGGCATCGCCAGTCTGCCGGTTGGACTGGGACTGACCATGAAGCACTCGTCGGGTCCGCGGGGCCGTGGAAGTGTACATCTACACTAAAACGGATCGAAAGACACCCCTGGCTCTGACATTGCGCCGTATTTCCCATGTTCCATGCATGTACAAAGTAGTCCGTAGAATGCGGTGGAGGTGTTCGCGGAGTATGCCGTGACTTTGTATTCGATGCTCGGCCCAGTTTGCAGGGCTCACCCTGCGGCCTTTGACAGGTGCACAACATTGTTGTCACTTTGAGGGCATGCACGCCTGCGTGTGGTTGGACGCTGGCAACACCAGGCATACCATATTTTGGCCTGAGGCCGCAATGCGACCCAGGGTCAATCGATGTGGCTTGTTGACCGTGGCTCGGGACAGCACGTGCTCCACGCCCCAACCTCGCGCACGCCAAACGCGAGACACAGCCAGACAGCCCAGTGGACAGGTCGCCACCAGAAGACGACGCCATTCTCTCGTCCCGCGGACGGATGACACCGCAGCAGACACTGCTGCCCGCCGCACCGCCATGCCTCCGCGAATAAACATCCCGCCCGTCACTCGCGTCCTCCTCATCGCGCTCATCTTCCAGTCCTTCCTCAGCGCCGCGATCCGCTACCGACAATGGACCGAGCACGCTGACATCGTCATCCCCTACCTGACGCTCATCCCGCAGCTCTCCCTCATATATCCCTGGACGTTCCTCACGTCGACGCTAGTGGAGGGCAATGTCTTCACCTTGGCTATCGCCGGCGTGACGCTCTACCAGGGCGGCAGGTATCTAGAGCGGGCGTGGTCGTCGGCGGAGCTGGCCAAGTTCCTGGCTCTCGTCTCCCTGGTGCCAAACGTCCTGACGTTTGGCGTCATGATCCTCTTCTTTACTCTCACGCGCAACGAGAGCTGGACGTACGTGCGATGCTGCCCCCGGCCTGCTGCGTGCTTCCTGCTAATCTCCTGAATGCGCAGTCTTACCGTTATATCCGGCACCGTCCCGGTTCAGATCTCGTTCCTCGTCGCGTTCAGCCAGCTCGTCCCCGCGCACACGGTCACTCTTTTCCGCGGCATCATCTCGCTGAGGGTGCCCAGGTTCCCGCTGCTCTACATCGGCATCGTGACCGTCTTGTCGCTGACACCTCTGCTATCGAGAGCTGCCTTCTGGCTCGCCCTTTTCGGATTCATTACGAGCTGGACGTATCTGCGATTCTACAAGACCGTCTTTCCCGACCTCGATTCGTCACAGCCGACGACCTTGCGCGGCGACGCGAGCGAAACGTTTGCATTTGCCGAGTTCTTCCCAGGTCCCGTCAAGCCATTCATGGTCGCCTTTTCCGACCAGATCTTTGATGTCCTGGTCGCGATGCGCCTTTGCACTCCTTTTTCGCACGCCGAAATGTCTGTGGGTCGCGGCGATAGGATGCTGCAGAGGGGCACGGGAGGCGCTCGAGCAGAGGCGGAGAGGAGGAGGGCGATTGCGCTCAAGGCGCTGGACCAGAGGCTCAATGCAGCAACGGGCGGCGCCGCCAACAGGTCATCCTCGCAGCCCCCTGCTCAGCCGACAGGGCCAACTGTTCAGACACAGCCACAGCCTAGCATCGAGACGGCCATGACGTCTCAGCCCGGGCCGATGCTGGGCGAGACCAAGTTCGAGCCAGACGACGATGAGGAGCCGGGGAAGAACTGAGATGGGTGTGGAGGCATATAGGATATCCCGTGTCGTAACGCTGGCTTTGTCGGGTTTCATTGTTCCAAGATGAGGATACTACCGTCAGGGATGCCGCCGCCGGGAGAGGCGCAATGGGCGGGGAGGCGGTCATGTTATTTTAGCGAACAGGATGATTATCGGATTATCCCACGGATCGACCACTAGATAAGGCTGGTATTACTATGGCCAGGGTGTTGATACGCTTCGTTGTGCAGGTATAGGGTAGCTGTGCTTGTCAGCATCTGCTTTCTCGAGAATCGGCAACGTTGCAGACAACCATGGGGATTTCAAATAGGCCTTCTACTCACTGGGGCTACCCGCTGCCACAGCTACGCAAAGCATGTCGATGCGCCGCTCTTTGGCTGGGCCTCACATTTTCCTCGTCCATCTGGCATCGTCTCGAACCAGACGGGAGGGAATCGCGACTAACAGTGCGTGGGCTCATTGGGCAGCCCAACAACGCCACGAGGTGCGGCTCCTTACGGCCTAGGTATATTGGCTGAATTCTTCGTACCTCTGTCAGGTACGGAGAGTTGCATACGGAATGACGCCGGAGCCCGTTGCTCGAAGGCTTGGGGGGTTTCTTGCCAAAGACCTAGGGTGAGGTTGAGAACCAGGTTGAAGGCTCACACATGTAAAAAGCAGTTCAAGAACGTTGGAGTGTCTGGGGAGGCTGTTCCCCGACCAACGTGACGTTGAACACTCAGGTCCACCTAAAAAAATTCTGTGTTGCCAAAAAGTTTAGTACTCGTAAAAGTTGGTGGTGGTGGTTGTTCATTCTTTACGCCTTCTAGACTC
The DNA here is from genome assembly GCA_002916505.1 of Tolypocladium paradoxum. Lineage (NCBI taxonomy): Eukaryota > Fungi > Ascomycota > Sordariomycetes > Hypocreales > Ophiocordycipitaceae > Tolypocladium > Tolypocladium paradoxum. Next base: position 8,332 of record PKSG01000080.1, on the reverse strand, counting down.
CAATGGGGGTCACGCGGCGCCACCGCTTTTTGAGGGGCGGTGGGTATGCCAAAAAGTTTAGCACTCGTACTCCGTGCTCGTGCCTTATTCATCGCAACAAATTGTCGTCCCTCTTCACCTAATCTTCCATCCCTACGTTCCCCTCGCCCTCGTAACGAATTGCGTGGCGTGGCGATATCAGACTGGAACGCGCAGTCCTCGCATGGAATTGCTCTGATCGGTAGAGCATCCAAGAACGACCGTGAAGCCCAAGGCCTTCCATCAACCCCGTCTCCGAACCCTCCCGAACCGGCAACATGTGCGGCATCGTGGGCCTCATTCTGGCCGACACCGACTCGCACAATTCGGACGCGGCAGTCGACCTGCACGAGAGTCTCTACTACCTCCAGCACAGAGGCCAGGATGCTTGCGGCATCACCACCTGTGGATCCGGCGGCAGGATATTTCAGTGCAAGGGCAATGGCATGGTGGCCAAGGTATGCGCCCGTCTCGCCCCTCGCGGTGTTCTCGTGCTAATGGAACAGGTCTTTGGAGATGGCAAGCGTGTCGCTGATCTTCCTGGATACATGGGCATTGCCCACCTCCGCTACCCAACAGCGGGCACGAGCTCGGTATGCACCCATGCACCCGATATCCGGGACACCGGTCTCTGGCCATCTACCGACCCTGTCCCCTCTCCCACGGCCCTCGCATCTGGCGCCAGACGATACCATGGCTACAGTTTATGTGTCTGGCCATATCTGAAGGACATGGAGCTGACCAGTTACTTTTCATCAGAGCGCGGAATCCCAGCCCCTCTACGTCAACTCGCCCTACGGAGTCTGGTAAGCACGGGCTCCAGCCAGCACGGGCACCATCATGGATACTGACCCACGACAGCTGCGCCCATAATGGAAACATTACAAACGCCCCCGAGCTGCGCCGTTTCCTCGACCAAGAGGCTCACCGCCACGTGAATACCGACTCCGACAGTGAGCTGATGCTCAACATCTTTGCAAATGCCCTCAACGACACGGGCAAGGCTCGTGTGAATACCGACGACATCTTCAGGGCATTGACTCGAACGTACCAGAAGTGTGAGGGAGCCTGGGCGGTCACGGCGATGATTGCCGGCTTCGGCATCTTTGCCTTCCGGGACTCGTTCGGCATCCGGCCCCTTGTGATGGGCAGTCGGCCATCGGCTACGCTTGAGGGCGGCACCGATTACATGCTTGCATCCGAGAGCATCGCCCTTCGCCAAGTAGGCTTCAAGAACATGCGAGACATCCTGCCTGGCGAGGCCGTGTTTATCCAGAAGGGCGGGAAGCCGCAGTTTCATCAGGTCGCGGCGCGGCAGGCATATTCGCCAGACATTTTCGAATATGTCTACTTCGCTCGGCCGGACACGGTCATGGATGGAATCTCGATCCACCGGAGCAGGCAGAACATGGGCGTGAAGCTCGCCAAGAAGCTCAAGGACACACTCGGCGAGGACGGCATCAAGGAAATCGACGTCATCATTCCAGTTCCCGAGACGAGCAACACCGCCGCGGCCGTCGTGTCGGAGCAGCTCGGCCTGCCATTCTCCAACGGGTTCGTCAAGAACCGATACGTGTACAGAACCTTCATCCTGCCGGGACAGAAGGCGCGAGAGAAGGGCGTTCGACGGAAGCTGAGTGCCATGGAGTCTGAATTCCAGGGGCGCGTCGTGTGCCTGGTTGACGATTCGATTGTCCGAGGTTAGCGCTATTAACGACGATAACCAAAGTAAGGAACGGGCTAACCTATAGATAGGGACTACGAGCAGGGAGATTGTGAGCATGGCACGGGAAGCCGGCGCGAAAAAGGTCATATTCGCTAGCTGTGCGCCTCCAATCACGCATCCGCACATTGTAAGCCTGTCGCCTTGATGCTGGCGATGACAGCGCTAACCTCGCCTAGCACGGCATCGACCTTGCCAGCCCGCAGGAGCTCATCGCGCACGAGAAGACGAGACACGACATCGCGAGACACATCAGGGCCGACGTTGTGGTGTTCCAGAATCTCCTCGATTTGCAGGCGGCCTGCACGGAGGCTTCGCCCCAAGGCCAGATCACGGACTTTGAAGTTGGCGTCTTCTGCGGCAAGTACAAGACGCCGATCCCGGATGGCTACTTTGAGCACCTGAACCAGATACGAGGAAAGAAGCCACAGCAGGTTGCACGACGGCCGCAAGCCAGTGGGAACAGCGGTCCATTGGGAACGGCTGCGGATGGTTCACTGACTGTCGTGGACGGTATCAACGGGCAGCATGGTGTTGCGGCATCGATCACTTCGAGGATGGAACCTCGCGACCCGGGCAACCGTGAGGACATAAGGTGAGTTTTTACTGCTGCCCAAGGTCATTCATGTCAGCGTGTACTAACAGATCTGTAGTCTTCACAACTTCGCAATGGAGCCTGACAGTTAATAGACTATGATTAGAAAGAATAAACAAACAAGGCATGCCTGTTTCAGCATCATTTCAACCCGTCAAGCCTTGACCAGCTTGATACTGGGGAGCGGCTTATAATACTCGTAGGTGGATGGCACGTGAACGAGGCAAATAGCGCGGCCGCCATTGTCGCCCACGTCGGCGACGGATGGTGATGTGATGGCTGTGGAGGTGGCGCTCTAGTAGGGTCAGTGTGTGTAGGGTTTGTTGATGCACGGCATTGACGCGGATGCGCAGGCGATGGGCCGCCAGCGAATGCAGTCCTCGGCTCGGTGGTTGACCTGGTTTAACAGACATGCATGCACATGCCGTGCGTGCATACAAGTACACGCGTAGATGGGTAGATGCTGCTTCCGGGGAGAGGAGGACCGCGGCGCCGGTCTGTGCTGGCACTGTCTGCGGATAGATGGAGCGGCGGCTGGCGGTCAGCTGGAGGACAATGCGAGCAAGGAGGTCGAAAGTAGTCGGTACGGACGACGAAGCACAAGCAAATCGAGGAGAGCGGCGACGGTGTGGCGGTGGGTGGTGGTGGTTGCACAGACCGGGCCCATGTCACCCTTCCCACGAGTCGCGGGTATCGTGGCCTCGGGCGGCGGGAATAGCGAGGGAGGAAGCGAGATGTTCCGGGACGGGAGGCGGTGCGCCGTTGGGAAAGGCAGTCCGTCGTCCGTACGGAGCAGCCGTCCACCTGATGAGGACGCGGAGGCATGATGAGACGGAGAGGCCAGGAGTGATGGGTGTGGTGCCTGGCGGTGGTGACGGGGTGGAGGTGGCGGGCCTTGGAGGCTCGTGACAGCGGTGCGCCTGGGGCGCCTGGGGGGTGGTCTCGTCAATTTTCTTGGGGTGCCACAGCGGCGTGACGAGCCGTGGCTCTGTGAGGTGACGGGAGCCGCTCGCAGCAGGGCTTGCAGGGCGCGCCCGTGCCCGTCAGTGGCAGACGCAGATGGCCAGATGCGTCGGAGGCTGGCCGCTGGCTTGGCCGTGGCACGTCAGCGAGGCTTGGCGACTCAGCGACGCAGGAGACGAACTCGCGCTGGGCCTGTGGGGGCACTTTGGCTTCTGTGGGGAGGCTTGGGAGGAGTGGAGGCTGCGGATGGTCAGGGTGGTGATGGATGGCGAAAGGGGGGCCGCATCATGGGTGGGTGGATGGGAGCGGTCTCATCCAGATTTGCCTGGGTGTGGTTGCACGACTCGGCCCAGCCCATGGAGCCCAGCCCAGGCCACCCAGGCGCGGTGCAGTGGGGGTGTGGGCGTGTCAGCGTCCGGCAGCTTTCTGAGGCGTCTCCTGACGAGGTTGTTGGGGGAGACGGGCGGGCGGGCAGGCAGGCAGGCCAGCTGGAGAAGCCTGAAGGATCCGCGATGATGGAACGAGAACCGGGGGGAGGGGGTACGTGCAGGCCGCCAACATGTCGGTCCTGCGGCTGCTGCTCAGCCGGCGGTGGCTGCACGAGAGATGCGCACCCGACGACGACGACATCGGCCTTGCTGGCCAATGCCCCGTCGCCTGTGCAGTTGCGCTTCAGCGGGCTCGAGATGCGATCCTTGGGTCCGCCGCCGGGAACCAACGACCGCACGGGACTTGACTTGGACACGGGGTTGAGCATCGCGGAGCTGCCGCCCGATTGCCTCGCATGATGCATGTGTCGATGTGTCCGCCAGTAGGCCGTGCCTTGCGGAGTAAGGTTAGGTACCAGGTACGGCTGGTAGGTACCTCTAGGTACCTCACGTTGTCGCCAGCAACAGGCATGCTCGCCGTCGTTAGCGGCGGATCGCAAAGTAAATTCCCGGGCCTCTGAGCAGTGAGGAGACATCGCCGGCCACTAGCAATTTGGCTTTCAACTGCGTCGTCCCGGAGCACAGCCGCGAGCGCGGCGAGGCCACAGCTGTCCGCCGTCATGGCATGGCATGGCATGGCTGCGCCGCCTGCTGGCGAGGCCTCGTGGTGGTGGCTGGGGTGTTTAATTCGGCTTGCAAATTTTCTCTCTTCGCACGACGTTGAGATGCGTAGGTAGGTATTAGGTTAGGTAGGTAGGTACGTACCTAGGCACGAAGTACCTTGGTGCGAGTCCATGCTCGTAGCACCCGGTCTGAGACGGCAGCGTGGATGCCGGCATTGCTGCTGCGCTGTTACATGCGGCACCCTCACGCTCATGTGCGCCGTCAGAAACCACTGGGGCCTGCCTGACCTGACCGAAACCAGAAGCACAGACGGGAGGGGAGCCGTCGACGCCAACGGCGCCGCCATGGGCAAACGCATACTCGTAAACCGCATCATCGTCACCAGCCGCCTCGACTCGTGCTGCGGTCCCCTGTTTCACCGCCAAGGAAAACGCGAAAGTTGCTGTCTCGGCACTCGAGAGGCTCCCGTCCTCTTTCGTCCATTCCATGGCACTGGGTTTGCCCCCTCCGCAGCGGATCGAGCACCACATTGGCGGCCGCAGGAGGGCTCAAACACGTGGGTGACTTCCAGAACGGCCCTAGCCCCCGCGAGCGCCCAGGTATTCATTCATTCGTTCTGGTCCATGTCCCCGTACCCAAGGTACCTACCTACCTACCTTACCTAGGTAACTTGCCTTCCTGGGATTCGTGCGTGCGCACAAGGCAATGAGCAACCGTGGAGGAGACGCGGGCCGCAAAGCATACCTTACCTAGGTAACCAACGGCAAAGCCGAATTGGCACCGCCGGCGGCGGGCAAAGGCGGGTCTGGAGGCTTGCTGTTGATCGTCGTCGCGCGTTGAGTTTGCCGTGGACTTGGACTTGGCCTTGGGAGGCGTCCGTCCCTCGCCTCGCCGACGATTCCGGGCGGTGGTTCGGCGCGACGGCTTTAAATAAGGCAGTACCTAACCCTTAGGAGCAAACAATGGCGCCGTCGATACAACCATGGCTGAGGCGAGGCGGATGGTTGGCTGCGCCGCTAGTTTCCGTACGCCGCATCGCATACGTCACGTCCAGCATGTCCTGTCCATCTCGTCCGAAGTGAGGTGGCATTGTGCACGCGCCGGCGGGCGGGCATGTGCGTGCGAGCGAGTGGCCGTGGGTGCTGGCTGAGGCTCTCTCTGGCTCGTCACGTGCAAGGCACCTTACGCACGGGGCGACATTGGATGGCAGCGGGCTGGCGCAAACACCGCCAACAAGGCCGAGAGGCGCAGGTGGAAACACAATGAGTACCTTTAGACCGTGGAGCCGCCAGTGCGCTACCTTACGAGTACGTACTCGTAGCATCACGCAGAGCACCAGCAGCGGCTGCGGCGTGGGCGAGCATGGGTTGGCTGCATGGGTGCATGGCCTGTGTGGGCATGGGTGGCCCCGCTTCGCTTCGCCGCCGCACGCCGGCGTGGGTCTAGTTGCCCGTTCCCTCCCATTCCCATGGGTAAGGGGAGTTTGGCGGCCAGCAGCGCAGGTCCTTCCTCCACCAGACAGCCTCTCCCCGGGCAATTACCCGTCCGTCTCCTTCTCCTCCCTCACCACCAATTTCGTCAACCCGCGCGAGACGGCTTCGTCGGAGCAGGCCAGCCTCGATCCCACGACGCCATCGCCGGCCACGTCGCATCTGGCCGCGTGCCCTATACCCGCCCGCCGCCGCTGCTTCTGTCTCTGCAGCCGCCTCCTCGCTGCTTGTGCCCTTGTTAATCCCGGTGGCTGCGCCTTGAGCCGCCTGTTGGATGCGCCGCTGCCCCCGTCCCTGGCCATCACCGCCGCGGCGTTGAACTTCGTCCCGCCTCTGCACCCGGGCTTGTCTGCTCTGCGAGCGCCGCCGTCTCTGGGTCACTTGCGCCACTCCCTCCGCCCCGGATCGAATCGCTCGTGCAGCTGTTCACCGCACGGCCACGACTCCGTATTTATCGCCAACCTCGACTCCTCCCTCCGCCATGGCGAACCATCACCCGTCGCCCACCATGATGCAGATGCAGCATCAGGTCCAGGTGGCCCCTCCCCAGAATGTCCAGCCCGGCCATTTCCCCCCCTCGCACCAGATTGCCGCCATGAACGAGGCTGTTTGGCTGCAGATTGGTGCGTTGCGCCTCGGGCCCCCTTACCTGCCCCTTCGCGAGACAATGCTGACGGCGCTGCAGGGAGCTTCTCGGAACTGTTGCGCGTCCCCGACGAGGCCATGCATGCCTACGAGCGCGCTCTGCTGGCCAACCCCAACTCCACCGCTGCCATGAACGCCATAGGCATGCTGCTCAAGGGTCGCGAGGCCTTTGACAAGGCGCTCGAGTTCTTCCGAGCCATCGTTCAGCTGGAGCAGAACAACGGCGAAGCGTGGGGGAATCTTGGTATGGCATGCCGCAAGCCCGCTCTCATTCCCCATGCGCTAACGGTCGCGACAGGTCACTGCTATCTCATGACCGAGAACCTGCAAAAAGCGTATGATGCCTATCAGCAAGCACTTGTAAACCTCAGAGACCCCAAGGTTAGTCTCAGGCATCTCACCGAGCTCGAGAGGCACGCTAACGCCCCGCAAGGATCCAATGCTCTGGTATGGCATCGGCATTCTCTACGATCGCTATGGCAGCTATGACTATGCCGAGGAGGCCTTCTCGCAGGTCATGCAGATCCAGCCAGATTTCGAAAAGGCCAACGAAATTTACTTCCGCTTGGGCATTATATACAAGCAGCAGTCCAAATTTAACCAGAGCCTCGAGGTAAGGTTGCACGCATGCACATGCGACCAACGATTACTGACTGGAGCCTAGTGCTTCAAGTACATCGTCAACTCGCCTCCTGGCCCCCTCACCCAGGAGGACATCTGGTTCCAAATTGGACATGTCCATGAGCAGCAAAAAGACGTAAGCAGTGATTCGCGGATGCACCTTTGACCCTGCAGCTGACATTTCATCCAGTTCGACAGCGCCAAGGCCGCCTACCAGCGTGTTCTGGACCACTCCCCCAGCCACGCCAAGGTGCTTCAGCAGCTGGGCTGGCTGCATCACCAGCAGAGCAGCGCCTATGAAACCCAGGACAGGGCAATTCAGTACTTGGAAAAGTCTGTCCACGCTGGTAGGTCTGCCCGGATCACTCACCACGAGGCAATGGACTGACGTGCCCGCAGACAACTCGGACGCCCAGAGCTGGTACCTCCTGGGTCGGTGCTACATGTCCCAGCAGAAGTACCCCAAGGCGTATGAGGCCTACCAGCAGGCAGTGTACCGCGACGGGAAGAACCCGACTTTCTGGTGCTCCATCGGCGTCCTCTACTACCAGATCAACCAATACCGAGATGCCCTGGACGCGTACTCTCGAGCCATCAGATTGAACCCGTACATCTCGGAGGTCTGGTATGACCTGGGCACCTTGGTGAGCTTGTCTCCCCCTCCACTCCAGGTATCCCGATACTGACTTTGCCAAAGTATGAATCGTGTAACAATCAGATTGCCGATGCACTGGATGCGTATCAGAGGGCCGCCGAGCTTGATCCGGGCAACCCTCACATCAAGGCCCGCCTCCAGCTTCTCCGCTCCGGCAGCAATAGCGGCGGCCCGCCACCCGCACCTCAACCAGCTGATGTGCACCCTCAGGCTTACCAGGCCGCCGGCCCTACCGGTCCTGTCGGTCCTCAGTGGGGAGGCTCCGCGCAGCAGCCTCCCTCCAACGTGCCTCCGCCGCCGCCGGCCGGAGCTGGAGAGAACTGGGCACGTGGGCTGTCCAACGTCAACCCGCCTCCTCAGCCCGCCAACCCCTACGAGGGCCGGGAGCAGTTCCGTGGCCCGCCTCCGCCCCCGCCCCCGCCACGCCAGCCTAGTCCGATGCAGGAGCCGCCGATGCGGCAGCAGCCTTACTCGGATCCCGGCCGGGGTGGACCCTCTCGCCGTGGTCCGTCACCAGGCCCGGCCTCGCACCAATACTCGCATGGCCCTCCTCCTCCCCCTCCTCCCCCT
>PKSG01001110.1:160137-231714 GCA_002916505.1 Tolypocladium paradoxum | reverse complement strand
GGGTGGGGCCACTTCTTAGCAGCATCCGAAATTCAGCCACATTTCTCGAACCTGCAACTTCAACATCCCGAACCACATCTCGACCACTCTTCCGCCTCCCAATTGCATCACCACCTGTCGACGGCCCTCTGCACGCCGCCAGCGCAGCCGCCACAATGCAGTCCCTCGCCCGCCTCGCGCGGCCCCTTCTCGCCCAGCCGCTCTCCTCGGCCCCCAGGTTCATCCCTCCTCTGTCCATGCCCAACAGCGGCACGCCAACTAACCGTATCACCAGGAGCTTCACAACCCTCTCCCCCCTCCGCCCGTCCCTCACGCCGACCCGCCGCCCCGGCTGCATGACCAGCTTCACGCCCGCGCCCACAACGACGACAACCGCCGCCGCCGACGTGGTGCCCACGAGCGCCGTCTCGTCGCACCCAGCCCTGAGCGGCCTGCAGCTGCGCTTCGGCCCGCGCAACACCATGAACGGGCACACGCGGCTCGTGCAGAAGCGCAGACACGGCTTCCTGTACCGCATGCGCAGCAAGACGGGCCGGCGCATCATCCTGCGGAGGAAGATGAAGGGGCGGCGGCACGTGGCGTGGTGATGTGCGCTGAAACGGCTGTGCTTTAGGCAACGGGGTGAGGAATGGACATCTGTACACTACACTACGACATATCGACAAGCATCGACTCATACACGGGCCAATATCAACTTCTACGCTCGTGTGAGAAACGTGCTCATCGCATTGGGCCCTGGGGTCCTCTCCATGCTTCATCTGGTTCATACCGGCCCCCTGACACCATCCTCACACTCCATGCCATCCACCCGGCACACGGTCCGCAGATCATCGCTCGCCGCCCCCAACCACACCCTATACCCGCCATCCACGACGGGCACCACCCAGTCCTGCACCTCTACATCCCACACGCTCAGGTCCTTGCGCGTCAAGGTCAGCTCAACCCTCTCGCTCTCCCCCGGCGCCAGCCGCGCCGTCTTCTCAAAGTCGCGCAGCTGGATCACGGGCGTCTCGTAGGGGATGCCCGCCGGGAACTGCAGGTACGCCTGCACCGAGGCCTTGCCGGCGTGCGTGGACCCCGTGTTGGTCACCGTCACGGCGAGCGCGTAGGCCACGTCCCACAGCGCCGGGTTGCCGCCCTCGGCGCCGCCGGCTCGCGGCCCGGGACGCTGCGCGGCCGAGTAGCCCTCGGGATAGGGGTACTTGCTCCTGGCGTCCCGCGCGGCGGCCTCGGCCTCGGGCCTGCTGAGCCACGAGTAGATGTAGCGCCAGTGCTTGTGGAAGCCCGAGGGCGGCACGGCCTCGCTGGCCTGCGGGATGGGCTGCGCGTAGTCGAGGATACCGCGCTTCGGCGCCCGCGCCGGCGGCGTCTGCGTCAGCTGCGTGACCCTCGCGATGGTGGCGTTTGTGTACGAGAAGCTGGTGTAACTGAGCCCATGGCCAAACGCGTACCGCGGCTTGATGCCGTTCTTGTTGAGGTGGCGGTAGTCGATGTAGAGGCCCTCCGAGTATGTGTCCTGCGGCTGGTTCAGAAACGCCGAGTCGATGAGCTGCGTGACGCTCTTGGGCATGTCGTCCTCGGCGCGCGTCATGGAGTATGGCAGGTGCCCGCTGGGCGAGACGTCGCCAAAGAGCACCTCTGCGAGTGAGCGCCCGGCTTCCTGGCCGGGGAGATGGGCGATGAGGACGGCCTTGACGGCGGGCAGGTCGATCCACCGCTCGACGACGAGGGGCCCGACGGTGTGCGCGACGACGACGACGTTCTTGTACCTGTTGGCGGCGTCCTGCACGAGCTTGTCGCCGCCGTGCCAGGCAAACAGCCGGGAGGCGTCGCGGTCGCCGTGGTTGCCCTCGACCGTGTACGAGTTCTCGCCGGCGTCGGAGCTGATGAACACGACCGCCACGTCGTCGTCCCTGGGCGTGTCGATAGCCGGCGGGAACGCATCCGCGCCATGGAACGTGACGTCCTTGGCCCTCGCCCTGAGCGCGCCGATCGGGTCGTCGAGGTACGCGTACTCGACCGTGCCGGAGCCCCAGCCCTGCCCGAGCGTGCCCTTGTTGCAGTTGCGGTCCGCGCACGCGTTCGGCCCGTCGGGGTTCGTCTGCGCATCCGTGCCAAAGACCTTGAGCGCGCGGGAGACGGACAGCGGGAGCAGGCCGCCGTCGTTTTTGAGCATGGTGATGGCGTCCTGGGCGACCTGCCGGGCGACGACATCGTGGTCCGCCTGCACGGGGACGAAGCGGTTGACCACGCCCGTCGGCGTATCCGGGAACGCGGCGGGATAGAGCAGGCCCTCCCTGCTCCTGGTGTTGGTGTCGAAGTTGGTCGCCGGGTAGTCGGCGCCGTCCTGGCCCATCTTGTACCACGCGGCGAGGATCCGCGTCGCCATGTCGTTGAGGCGGTCCATGGGGACGGAGCCGTTGAGCGCCGACCGCGTGAGCTCGTGCATCCAGTACGAGTTGCCCAGCAGGGGGATCTGCGTGTCGCCGGGCATGTCCATGTCCAGGCCGGCGAGCGCCGATGCGACGCCCGACATGTGGCCGAGCCAGTCGGACATGACGAAGCCCTGGAGGCCGAGCTCGTCCTTGAGCAGGCCGTTGATGAGGTAGGGGTGCTGGCTGCACGCGGAGCCGTTGACCTGCGTGCGCATATGTTAGTCGACATTGGTTGACGCTTGTCGGGACTGCAACATACGGCGTTGTACGCGGCCATGACGGCGCCCACGCCGGCTCTGATGCCTTCGGCAAAGGGCCACATGTAGACCTCGTGCAGCACCCGGTCGTCTTACACACAGGTTAGCCCAAGGCTCACCTTGTGTTGCGGCGTCACGCCCGTCTCACCAATATTCGAGCTGTACGCATCCTGGAACGGGTTGTACATGCGATACATCTCCTGCTCGTTGCCGACAAAGTGCTTGATCGTCGCAATGACGCCCTGCGCCTGCACGCCCCGGATCGTCTCCCGCGCGCCGACGGCCTGCAGGACCGGGTCCGCGCCGAAGCCCTCCCAGTTGCGGCCGCCCTTGGGCTTGCGCCCCAGGGGGCCGACCGTCGGCCCCAGCCAGACGTTGACGCCCTTGCCGCGGGCCTCGCGCCCGATGGCGTCGCCGCGCCGGCGCAGCAGCTGCTTGTCGAAGGTGGCGCCGGCGGTGATGCCGTCGGGGAAGACGGTGACGTGGTCGGCCTGGCGGACGCCGTTGTGGCCGTCGTTGAGACAGAGCTGGGGGATGCCGAGGCGGGGGACGGAGCCGGTGTTGCCGTTGCAGCGGCTGGGAGACGGGGAGTCAGTACAAGGCTATGCCGAGGTCCGCTGTGGAAGCATTGCGAGGATGGATGCGAGTTGCACTCGTATTTGTGACACGCACTCACCCTGTCGTTCATGTTAGCTGTGTGACGCCGCCGTATCGCGGGCCGGGCCGAGGCCAGGTTCATCGATCTGACAATGCAATAGCAATCCGTACGCACCCATAAATATGCCCGTCCCGCCCGTGATGTTCGTCTTCTCCGCCAGCGTCATCGCGTCGACCAGCTTCTTCGCCTTGCGGTAGCTCTCGGCCCAGCCGTCGGCCCAGCCGCCGTACGGCGCCGGGTAGTACGCCGGGACGTAGTACCCGTCCGGCACCCGCGACCTGCTGCCGTCGACGGCGACGGGGCCCGCATGGCCGGCGGTCGATGCCAGCGCGACTGCGGCGCAGACCGCAACTCGGACGCTGGGGGGAGCCATGGTGTTGCTGCGCCTGGGGACTCGCGAGGTGGTTGCGTGTTGGAGGCTCGAAGTAGAGCTGGCAGCGACAGCAACAGCGACAACGACCTCTCATATACCTAAGGAGGCACGGAACTGCCAAGCAACATCTCAGCGGTCCCATGACGTTGACACATGGCCCCTTCGGCCCTCGGGTCACTCACTCCTCGCGGGGGCCCGCGATGCACCGTCGGCGCAGTCCAAGTTGAGACATTCGTTCGTCCAATGAAGTGCCAGGCGCTGGGAGATGGCTGATGGCTGATCATGCATCCAGCAGGTTGAACTATGCGCCGGGGCCTTTGACTCTTGAGGCCTTGCGGACCTGTGTCGCAGCCGATGCGACGCTGGAGAGGGCTGGGCCACCTTGATGACTTGTCACTGGGAATTCTTCTTTCTTGGCCACCGCGTTCCATGATCTTCCGTCAATCGTGGACACTGGAGATGGAACAATTGATACGCGCCGGCTCTCGACGTGGCCGACCCAGCGGAAGACGGCGTGATGGCCAAAACCAGGCACCGTCCGGCCTTGTTCATGGTGAGAGACCCCAGTATTTACTGCTCTGCTCGACAGGTCCTTTGGGCCATTCGTGTGGAATTGAACTCGTTGCATCTTTGTTCCTTCGCTTTCCATCTTGGCAATTCCGTTGACCACTGTTGTCTCTCCTGCATCTTCATCATGTCCACTCCTGAGAGCCCGACGGCTGGGCCACGCCCCGACACGCCGCAGGCTACACTCCCGCGCCTGGCGAGCAACAGAAAGTCTACAGGTCGGTGGCAAAAACAACGGAGAAGCGCGCCAAGGAGGTGGTCAGTGACATCCACGGCGTCCGCCTCGCCACCGAATCCATGCTCGGCAGCATCATCCAGATCGCAGCCCTCATGGAGGAACTCGTCGAGGAGCTGCGAGTGGTCAACCACAACCTGCAGGGCATAAAAAACGAGATCAGAAAGCAAAACATTACCATCTCGTCGGGTGCTTCGAGTCCCGAGGGCTATGCCGGGGTCTATAAGTTCATCAAAATGCACATCGGAAAAGCCAACCGCGACAATGATGGATTCTTGGTTTGGAACCCGTTTGGAACCCAGACACAACCTGGCACGCTGCTTTCTACGAAGTGCTTGACAAGAAACCGCTTCCACCTTCATTTTGCGGCGAGTCGCACGACCTCGACCGACTTTGTATCAGCATGAAAGCAGCCCGACCTGGCCAGAGTCCTCTCCCGTTTTTGCAGTTTACGTGACAGAAATCTTGTTTTCGGGTCGAATATTGTGTCAACTCGGCAACTCTTGCGACTCCCCGCAGCTATGCAACCCACATTGTCCGGAATAGGGCACAGGACCGGCGCACTGCGTGTCGTCACTTACCCCCCTCCGCCGCTGGTCTGCCGACGCTGTTGTGCAACACGAAGCACTCGGCCCATGCTCGCACCGACGCGGCAGCACCGCAATGGCACTCGACCCGGGGAAGTCGCTCGAGAGGGGCTAGCACGCCCCTTGTATGCGGCCGCCAGATCGGATCATCAAGGCGGATGAGGAATTATTGCGGCCATGGTAAAGCCAGGGAGCGACGTCGCAGGGTCGTCACAAGGAAATAGACAAGCGACAAAAGGCCATCCTGATGGACGGCACCTTGGCCCAAGACTCTTGGCCCTGGCTGTCGCATGCTTCGTGGGACTCTGTCTATCCGAAGGACTCACCTGCAACACTCATCGGTGTTTAAACAGACTTTCGTCCGTGGCGCAGCCTCGGAGTCATTTCAATTCGCCAGCCACAATGCAATTATCCGATGAACGGGGCGTTGTGAGTTAACGGAGAGCATGTCTCTACGACGATACGACAACCGACGACATCAATTGACGCGGGTAAGCTTGCTGCTAAACGACGCCTTTGTCATGATGCGGGGACTCGGGTCGACACATAGGGAGATGGGCCCCCGATGGCATCGCAACCGAGTCGAGGATCACGTCTTCCGTTCCGTGAACAGCCCCAACGAGACTTTACTCGAAGTTGCTACCGGTACACTCACACACGGCATTGAAGCCCGCAGCAAGTTTTGTCGGCCAAGTTTGGGCCTCACGTCAATGTCGAATCAACGATTGACGGGGGGTTGACAAAGTGGACGAGCCGAATGCCTGTTGTCGACGACGGCTCTAGTGCTGTGAAGCACTACTCTGGCGATTCTGAAGCAAGCAGGGATTCTACACTGTCGGCCTCGTGCTTATGCGAACGGGTCAGCTTCCACATCACCCGCCCAAACGCCTACAGCCGTGAGCCAAGATCCGGGTTCGCCGACGCGATAATCCCATTCCACACCAAAATCCCCGAGATCCAGAACCCAAAAGACGTCAAATAGTGGCTACGCCAAAACGACACAAAGTACATGGGCGGCTTGTGCGTCTGCAAGTCGTGCCGCCTCGCGTCCGGGTTCGAGCTGCAGGCGTGCGCATTCGTTCCGAGAGCGAACATTGAGTTTAGAAGCGACAGCGGCAATGTTGACGAGGACGGAACGTGGCAGGGTCTCGGCTGTGATAGCCTGCACAGGCGTGGAATCATCCGCGGATACGAGTCCTCGCCCGGCGTCCAGAGGGGGTTCTGTCCGTCCTGCGGAGCCACCGACTTCTGGCACGACAAGCGGCGTCCGGAGCTGGTTGACGTCAGTGTCGGGTTGCTTCGCAGCCACGACGGCGTTCGGGCGGAATCGTGGTTGGACTGGTGGACCGAGAGAGTCAGCTTCGCGGAGGACGTTGATCTGGACCGCCGCGAGTCGCCGGCGATACGGGCTAGTCTGTTCCTTGAAGCTCTGCAGGAGGGTCTTGGGGCCTCGACACGCAACTAGCAGACGCAGGGCACGCGTGGAGACTCCGTCTTCTATCCGACGGCTATACATGGACAGTGTTATTTGCGCTTACCCTTTCCCTTCCACGTGTGTGCTATTGTCATCTTAACTCGTCTATTGCGTCTTTCTATCCGTCCAGAGCGACACGACTTGTGGCCGTTTTTGATGGGAGGCTCCACAGCGCAGGATGGACGGCCGCTCGCGGACACTGAGGGTTGACGAGAACAAACGACCGAGTTTCAAATTGATAATTGACTCATACTGCAGTTTCATCGTGTCTCACAGTGCATTGACTTCGTCGGTAACCTCTCCCTGTTCCGATACCCGAAGAAACGCTATATCCTCAACCGACAACTCAAAGCCCCATCTGTTCTTTGCTCAATCCGGCTCAAAACCAACCGCCGGTAATTCTCTTCGCCACAGACAACCCTCAATTCCGTATCCGTAAGCAGTTTCTGCGTAGCCGGGTCTGGGTTGAACGGATATGTACGGGTAAGGTACCAGATAAGCGGCTGCGTTACCTCTCTGGCGCAACTGAAAGTTGTTTGAATAAGGAGATGATCGCATTTGCCGGAATGAGGATTTACTACTCACAGCCGCTCTCCGTTCCATTTATAGGACAGGATGGTAGGGCTTTTGGCTCCGCGCGGCCCGATATCCACGAGGAACTGGCAGCGGACGCCGTCGACGGCGTATTGCCCGACTGATCGCAGGCAGTCGCGGCTCGCGTCGAAGTCGCGGTTGAGGTTATGTTGACAGATGATGTTTGCCATTTCCATCCTCCGGTCGGCGGGATTGCCGGGGATTGTCTCGGATATGCATTTCACATGGATGCGAGTTGCCATGGCGGCGGACTGGATGGATCGTGTAGAAGACGGGCAGCGGTCTATCAATTAATTGCCCGACGTTTGCAACTTCGTTCTCGCTGACGTAAGTCGGCTCACAGAAATCGACCTGGTGTCGTCGGTGCCAACACTGCTGAGGCATACCATTTAAACAGATCCGAAGCACGATTCCCGTTGCCGCGTTTCTCCGATCTCTGTGTCAGGCCAGCCAGCAGATCTATTAACAACCTGGTTGATGGGGTATTTGTGCTCGCTCTCAGAACATGATGCAGGGCAGCAGGGAGAGCCAGACTCAACCAGGTTCCCCGCCTTAGACGTTGTGGAGCGTGCCTATAGGATTGGTTCGTATTTCGTAATTGCCTCATATTGCCATATACCATGGACGTCCAATTTCGCCGTCAATGGTTGTTTGATCCCAGGACTATACCTACATCTACCTACCTTCAGTATCGGAGGAGCGGTCATCTAGGTACTAGTAGTAGTCATGGCGTCGACGCCCGCCTATACCCTCAATTGGGGTATCATGGCCACGGGCCACATCGCAGAGCGTGAGCTTCCATCAATGCCTTCCTAGAACAACCATCTTAGGGGCAGTCCGACCGAGCATGGCGCGATGCCGGTTCTTATTAACACGCCACAGGCTTCGTCAAGGACCTCCTCACCGATCCTGCCACTCGCAACGTCCATGATGTCCGCCACCAGGTCGTCGCCGTTGCCTCTTCCGCCTCCAAGCATAAGGCGGCCGACTTCTGTGCCAAGGTGAAGGCTCCCAGCAGTGTCAAGACCTATGCCTCGTATGCCGAGCTCGTGACGGACCCAGACATCGATATTGTCTACGTTGCCACCCCTCACAGCCACCATTTCCAGAATGTTATGCTAGCTCTGGAGGCAGGAAAGCCCGTCCTCTGCGAGAAAGCCTTCACTGTCACAGCCTCGCAGGTAAGGAAGCTCGTCGATGTCGCCCGAGCCAAGAAGCTGTTCCTCATGGAGGCGGTTTGGACCCGCTACTTCCCCCTGAGCATCAAGATCCGGGATTTGGTTTCCTCTGGAGCCATTGGAACCGTGTATCGAGTCATTGGTGAGCCATAACCAAAGTCACAACCCGTCCACTCGCAGATGCTACAGACCGCCCAGTCGACTAACGCACATGCTTCCTCCAAAACAGCCGACAACTCCTTTAACCGAGAGCTGCCAGAGGGCAAACTCGGCTGGGATGATTCCCACCGGATGGTTAACCTCGACCTCGCCGGCGGGGCCATGCTCGACCTGGGCATCTACTCGCTCACCTGGCTCATGCAAATCCTCTACCACCTGCAGCCCGGAAAGGAAAAAGAGCCCCCAACCGTCGTGGCTGCCATCAACAAGTACCATACGGGCGCCGACGAGATGACAAGCTTCATCGTTCAGTTCCCCAAGCACAAGAGCATGGGCATCGGCATGACGGCGCTGCGCGTCGCCTCGGGCGTGGACTACGAGTTCACTGGGGGTCCGCCCATCAAGATCCAGGGCTCAGCGGGCGAGATCCAAGTTCTGGGCCCGGCCTTCAAGCCGACCCAGTACCGCGTCATCAAGAAGGACGGCGGCGGCCACGTTGAAGTTGTGGACTGCCCTTTCCCCAAGGACAAAAATCGGGACGACTGGGGCCATGGGATGTACTGGGAGGCAGACGAGTGCGCAAGGTGTCTGAGGGACAAGAAGCTGGAGAGCGACATGCTTCCCTTGGACGAGAGCATCGTCGTCATGGAGGTGATGGAGTCGGTGCTGAAGCAGGGCGGGGTTGAATATCCGGAGCTGATCACCAGTGATGTATTTGATCCCAAGAGCCCGCTCAACACGGGTAAGGCTTGAGGGAGATATAACTTGGTCTGCAAAGGAGATGCCGAAAAATCTTGTTGGGGGTGGGAGAGCGGCGAAAATGAGATTCTAAAATAATACATATGCTTACTCCGGCGCGAAGATCAGCAAGTAGTTATTCTTGCTCGGAACAATTCACCGAGCTCTGTCCTGCTCGTGTTGCCCATCAACTTAAACATTGCAATATCCGCCCGTGTCTCCTTCGCCAGCCAGTACCGCATCTCCACCAACCAGGGAGTCCACGCCATACACGTGCATCGGCTTGCTCGGGTCAATATCACCCTTGAGGATGGACAGCGCCTTGGCCAGCTTCTGAGTGGTGCATCGGCAATCAGGGCGCCTGCCTCCGCGAGCGACGTTGTGGCGCCCACCAGCGCCTGGAAGTCGCCGAAGCCATCGGGGACGTTGATACTGTCCGTCTGGTACATGTGGCGGAAGGGGGGCTTGGGCATCCGGAACGGCTCGTCGATTCCCTTGAACATGAGCGACACCAGCGTCTCGATGCCTGTAGCGACCTGCGCCATTGTGATGGAGAAGATTGAGTTATGTCGGTCTCATGATGGGACGACAGCGGGAACCAGTGTTGCAACTCACTTTCAGAACCATGGCACCTTGGATACAGCCGTTGACAGGAGGCATGGTTTTCAAGCAGTCTTCCAACGTAGTCGCCAACTCCTTCTTGCTTACGTCGCATTGTGGCGTGGCCACGCTGAAGCCCATGCTTCGAGCTCGGAGACGAGAGACTTTGCTGTCTCCGCCTTGGCCCCTGATCGCGAGAGGATAATGAGGTTTCGTGCTCCGCGGCGAATTAGACCTCCGAGGCCGCCTGCGGTGACATACGTCGCATTGGCGTCGAAGTTGTAGCTCGGGCGTGAGACTGGCACGATCTGCGCAACGGTGTAAGTCATTCGATATGTCAACCAGTCCGGCGTCCTCGCAAAAGTCTGGTACGCGTCGGTCGTCCCGGTCCAGACATGGTCGCCCGGCTTGAAGCGTGCGTTCTGCCCCACCTGCGTCACAATGCCAGAGCATTCTCCCCTGAGGAAGTCATCCGGGATCCGCGCCAGTGCTGTCATGACGTCCAGGAAGTTCATACGCGTCGCCTTGACCTCCAGCTCGACGTCGCTATCGCCCAGCGGTTTGTTGTATAGCAGGTCATCGACGAACTGGAGCGTGTCGAGTAGGCCAGGCGACGCGATGGTCAGCTCGACCGGCCGCTCGAGGGTGAGACTCTGTGGCTCCTGCTAGAGGAACTGCCGCCGAGCGATATCGTCGTTAAGGTAGTTGGTTTAGACGAACGGTTAATGCAGATAACCCCGTCCGTCTCGGCGAACTCTCCTTCGACCTCGTCGGTGGACTGAAGGATGATGGTTTCGATGACCTTGATGGCGTTCTCGTCTACATTCGAGGGGCCGTTGAAGCTCTCGAGCGCCGGGGTGGTGAACTTGAATCTGGGATCTTCGGATCAGATGAATCGGGCGAAGCCGGAGACGAGCTCGACGGCTGGGTCGTAGGCGACCAAATGTCCGGATGGGTTCGGCGAGGAGACCGTCCGCCGTCATCATGCGCTGGAGGCATGCAAAGCCGTCAGCGTCTCTGTTGGTTAGGAAGGGACGCTCTAGCTCCAGGAGAAAGATGCAGAATACCCCCGTCAGCGGTACCTGCACAACATATACCGGGGAGCATACGGGGATGGATGTTTCCGGCGGTGCGACTCCTCCCAAGTGAGACTTGAGTTCCTTGGCAACTTCCTGTTGGAACGGCAAATCACTTTCAGC
The DNA here is from genome assembly GCA_002916505.1 of Tolypocladium paradoxum. Taxonomy (NCBI): domain Eukaryota; kingdom Fungi; phylum Ascomycota; class Sordariomycetes; order Hypocreales; family Ophiocordycipitaceae; genus Tolypocladium; species Tolypocladium paradoxum. The sequence goes on along the minus strand of PKSG01001110.1, from coordinate 220,660 downwards.
CACAATGACAGTGGTTGGCACAGGCTTCAAAATTGCCCATCACCGGCTGCGATGGACACACAGCACGCTAGCCATGTGGTTTCGTTCGTCGGGCCAGTCGCGCAGGACAATGTCGTTGCCGGTGAAGCCGTCGCGGGAGAGGAACGGGTCCCAGTCGTGCTCGTACATTGAAGAACCACGTCGGCGATTCCAGTCGGCTCGACGCTTATCCACCAGCCTAGGAGCAGGCCAATGGCGAAACCGCCCCTGATGATATCAGGGTTGTAAATTTTGAAGAGTAGAAGCTTCCCGCCTAGTTCCAGCAGGCGTCTAGTGTAGCGAAGAGTGACGTCCAGGTCCTTTGTTCTGATAGTGTATGTAAAATGTACAGCGCACCGGTAGAGCGAGGCGCCAATCTATATCATTAAGTTCTTGATGTCTCGGGTCCTCACAAGAGCCGATCAGCTTCGTAAGGCGTGACCATCAGCGAGATGTCGATATCTGCGCAGTTGCGGTATCTACCAGCATCCTTGGCCGCTTCTCAGCGAGAAGGAATAACGAGAAGAGAGATACTATGGAGAAATAGAGCATGACACTCATTTGCTGGGAATAGCCTGTCGCGTACACCGTTCTCGTCTGCGTTTGTACCTCAGGCGGCAGCAGCGCGATGTTCTTCGAAGACAGGAGTATTGCTGCAACTTGGTCTGGTGTCAAAAACTTGGAAGTTTCGGCCGTGATATAGTTAACCAATAGAGCGGAGCAGACGGCGAGTCCAATTGTACCGCCCAACACCCGGATCTGCGTGACTGAGCCCAAGGTAACAGCTGAAATCATGTCAGTTCAAACAACCTAGCGAGTGAACAGAAGTTCCAACGGGCCGTACCCATGTCTCTTTCATTGACGACCATCGGCACCATCATTAGTATCGTGCTGAGGTTGAAGCCGAACCCCAAGCCCATAATAAACCTGATAGCCGTATTGAGCGGACGGGACTTGAAGGTTGGACGAGTCGAGGGAACTAAACAAGCCGACGCCTATCGTCTGGAGAGAGCCTCCCAGGATGAGCAAATACAGAGGGGGGACTTTCAACTTCGATATTAGAAGCCCAGAGAGAGAACTTGCGACAGGAGAGAGGAGGAGGAGAGGCAGCAAGCGAATGCCGGCGCCGATGGCTGTCGTCGAGTTGACCGTCTGCAGCCTTTGCGGGATGTTGATAATAGCAGCCATGAAGGGAAACCCTGTTAGCAAATCCGTTACGGCCAAGCCGCCATGGAAAGATGGGCTCGCAGACGACATTCCATTTTGACAGCTGTCTTTCCCATGCGATGAAGCCAAACCATAAAACACCGGATAGGACGAAAACGGCAATGATGGCACCGCTACTCCAGGAATATGCCACACCACCCTGTTGTAGTGCGAAACGAGGAGGATGGAGGCAGCCAAAGACATGAACGCGCCAAGAAAATCGATGCGTTGCCATGCCCGCTCCGATACCATGGAGCGGAAAAAACGAGTCGATTCTCCGTAGGGAAATCCGAAGGGTATCGAGAAAGCCAGCAGGGAAGCCGCGAGTGCTCCGCCCGGTCCACTGCGGCAAGGGAATCAGTGAGAGCTGCTACCTAGGCAATGTGCATCGTTGGGCAACTGACTTGAGAAAGAAGACCCATCGCCAGGTTGTGTGATCGGTGATTGCTCCTCCTAGGAGTGGACCCAGGACGCTGGAGACGGCAAACACGGACGTGATTATGGCGACGTATGTCGCGTATTTCGGGGGTGGAACCATTAGCGGCACCATGATGGTCGACAACGAGTAGATCCCCGAGGCACCCGTTCCCTGGAAGGCCCGAAACACGATTCTGTTGTACAGTGGGAACCGTTAGAAGCAGAATCGGGTCAATGGGGGGACAATGGGGGGTGGGAGGGGGGTATCTGCAGGAAGTAGCATCACGTATAGAGGCAACATGGAGTCGGAGACGCCGTAGGCGACGGAGAAGACTGTGAATAGAGTTATGGCGCCGAGGATCATGAGTTTGCATCCAAGGATGTCGCTAAGCTTCGCGTAGATGACGAGGAACCCTGGGAATTCCATCCATCAGCACCCTGCACGTATTCGAGAACAGATTCGAGGGACATACCCGTGTATGTCAACAAGTAGGACGTCACGACCCAACCGCCCTTATCGAAGCCGTGGAGAGCATCGACGATAGACACGAGAGAGGTGCTCACGATGGTGGTCTCCAGAGTCGACAGCAGCAGGCTCACACAGAGGCTGGATGGTCCAAGTGCCGGCCAGTCAGCCTGGTGCAGGAGGTCAGACGCAGCCGAGGAGAAGCGAACCTACCCTGCGGTCAAGGCATGCAACCTCCAGCCAGTGTGGTAGACCTTTGGTCTGGGCTCGTCGGAATCATCGTTCGAGCCAACATTGGACTTGGCATTGTTGCTGTCGATCGGGACTAGTACATTTCGCGCATTTGGAGCGTTTGACGCGACTTCAGTCCTGGCGCCTGAGCCAACGACTGCCTCAGCCTCAACAGCAGCTTCTTTGCTGTCATTATTTTGCTCATCTGGACTTGAGGGCCTAGGTTGCCGGGGCTCCTCTTGCTGGACAGCCGATGGCGAAGACTTGTCGAACGAGAGAAGAACTGCGGCGTGGCTTTGGGAATCCACCGAGAAGTGCGAAGGGAAAATGGTCGTGACGGCTTCTAACTGCAAGCCCCTGATATCGGCTGTTGGCTGTTGGCTGTTGGCCGATTCATGTTTAGGTACATGTAGGGGGGGGGGACATCAATCAATGGGCCTGGTACTTCTTCTACACTCACGCCCCGGCGTCGACATGATCAAGCAAAGCCAGCCCATTTATACCTTGCGTTACTTCTTACTCCGTGCAGGATGCATAAGTTACTGTCGTGCAACGAGGAAGATTTAATTGCTCTGGAATATGACGGGCTTGCTTACATGCAGGAAATACATTTCTCATCTTACTTCGTAATGTGCTGAGAAACGGAACTCTTGTTGAAGTGGCTAGTAGGAGGGGCGAGGACGACTGAAGCCAGAGAAACTCTCCCTACGAAGCAGTTTCCTTGGATAAGACTATAATCTGCTCTTGAATCGTCGCCAGTGTGCCCCGGATCCAGCCTCCACATCCAGCTTCAGCTCTTTATAGTGAACAACTAACTACAAGCCCCCCTCTGCGGCTGGGCTTGAGCCTTGTCGAATTGACTCACAGTCCCTGCCATAGCAATAGCTTGTTCGCTGTCATTGATTTTCCGTCTCTCAATTTTCCTCCTGGCAAGGGTCCGGGCAACCATCTAAAGAACTGGAAAGTGCTGGCCGCCTGTTTCGATTCAAGGCTTTCCAGGCTATTTGACACCACGCTAGCATCCTCCGTAGGTGCCGCCCTCCTCCCCCTCTCGGAAAACACTAGTCATTCGTCCAGTCGGTGGTTCAACAAACACAGGTAGGATGTTCCCTAATGAACATCGACAGAAACATACAAGTAAATGTTTACACCACCTCTCGTCGCCAGCCCCGTTTTTCGAGGTCTGCAAAAATCTTCCATGAAAGCCCGAGAGGGGACACACTATTGAGTTCGCAACCCTCGCGGACCGAGAAAAGTACGCATCCCCTTATCCCTTCGTCTCCGCTATCCATGTGGTCGGGCACTCCATCACGCCCCAGGGATTTATTACCAGACCTCCGCCTCTGCGAATGGCTGGACCGGCAAGGGCCCGAGGGACATGATAGAAGGCAACAACTTCTTTGAGTCGTTTTGGCCGGAGACATACCAACCTAAAACGCGTCATTGAATCCACCAAACCGGACTTTATCTTTGGAGACTACCTGGTTGACGCCGCCAAGGACATGCAAAGAGAATACAAACTCCCCCTCCATCATGTGGCCGCAATGGTCATATTTATGTGCCCTCTCCTACATCTCCGGGCAGCCGGGTCTGGAGCAGCGCTTCCTCACCAACGAGAAGGAGGGCATGTGTGGTCGCTTCAACTAGGAGATCTACCATTTAAGCATCCCTCTCCCTTCATCGACCTTCACCTGCGGACCAAAAAGATGAGACGCCAGGCCGGCCTAGGAATGCTGCCCATCTTACGAAGGCCGAACAATCTCGTGCCTAGCAGCTCCTTTATCGGCGTCGAGACCACCAAGGACGTGTCGCCCTTGGTACATGCCGTCGGCCCGATTCTATCAGACCAAACACCGAACTAGATAACGGCATCTCTGGATTTCTCGCCAGCCATGAGAGAACCGTCTTCGTGGCATTTGGGACGCATCTGACCACTATTAGATGCGAGTTGCTGCATCAGCTAGTCATGTACGAGTGGGTGATCCCGAAACCTTCATGTTGTTGCCACTGCATGTGATCAAGGAAGCAAAGCTTGCAGCTGCGGCTCAACAACTAAGCTTTCAGCTTTGCCTAACTATATGGGCCATCTGCAGCGGGAGCAAGGACCAGACCGGCTAGCTTCCCCAAAAGAACGAGTAGTCTCCCAAGGACTCGACGCTGCCAAGATTGATCTCAGCCACGCTGAACTCCTCGAAAACCAGCATCCGCACATGAGGTTCGTGGACTTCGCACTCTCCACGCGCCCCTTCTTCACCCACACGCGTCCCTCCTCGGTCAACGAATGCGTCTACCACGGTGGGTGATTGTGACATGATAATAGGCATCTTCCATCCGCCATCAGGCACTTGACGGCGCAGGAGGGATGCCATCCGCGCTGCTTGTGCGCTACAACGTCCACTCTCGCCCAGCCCCTGGACACTGCCGCGCATGAGCCCGTTCAGCTTCGGCATCATTGGCGGCGGCTGGTATGGCTGCCACATGGCGACATCGCTCCGCGCGCTGGGCTTCCAGGTAAAGTTGTTCGAGCAGCATGACCGGCTGCTGCACGAGGCGTCGGGCAACAACCAGTTCCGGCTGCACATGGGGCTTCCACTATGCCCGGCATAGCGACACACGCATGCAGTCGCGCGATGGCTTCTTGCGATTCATCGAGCGCTACCCCGAGTTGAGCCGCAGCGTCGCCTGCAACATCTATGCCGTGCCCACGCGGGACTCGCTGATGGACTACGGAACCTATCGCACCATCATGGCGTCCAGCGGCGTGCACTTTACCGAGGGCGCGCCGCCGGGCATCGAGTTGACCAACGTCGCCGGCGTCATGTGCACCGCGGAGCGCGTGCTGCTGCTGACCAGGGCGCGCGCCTATTTCGAGGCGGAGCTCAAGGGGGTGCTCGAGCTCGGCCGCCGCGTGTCACGGCTCCAGGACACGGGCGACGGCGTACTCATCGACGGCGAGCACTTCGATTTCGCCGTCGACGCGACCTGGGGCCACTACGGCAAGCCGGGCATGCAGGTCATCTACGAGCCGACCCTGCTGCTCTACTATGAAGGGCCGCCCGAGTTCCCGGCCGTCACGCTCGTCGATGGCCCGCTCTGCTCCGTCTACCCCACCGAGGCGCCGGGCTTGTTCACCCTGTCGAGCGTCCCGCACACGCCGCTTGGCCAGTTCGCCACCTCGGCCGAGGCGCGTGCGGTCCGCGACGGCATCGGTGCCGAGACCATCGCCGCCAAGCGCGCGCAGATGGAAGAGCAGATCGCCCGCTACCTCCCGGCCTTCCCGGCGCTGTTCCGCTATGTCGGCCCGCAGCTCGCCATCAAGACCAAGCCCGTCGGCGCTCATGACGATCGCAGCTGCCAGGTGTCGCGGCGCGGTCGCATCTTCTCCATCATGTCGGGCAAGGTCGACACCGTGTTCTTCGCCACCGAGCGCATCCTCTCGCTGATAGAGGCCGCGCAGGCGGCTAGCGTCAAGGACGTATTGTCGTCATTGCGCCACGACATTGCCCTGGTCAGCTCCCGGGCCAGCCTGAATGGCACGAGGGAGAGGCTTTGAGACGGGCCTTGCGAGTATTATAGGCCTCTGTGGCAAACTGGGGGTTCCCAAGAATAAACCGGTTCGCGGTTTATATTGGCAGTAAGGTGGTCGACTTGGTTTCTGGAAGCTCACCCATATGGTTGGTCAGAAGCGAAGGTCATTGCCAGGTGCACCGACGGAGTGGCCCTCTCTGGTTGGTTGGAGTAATTGGAAGATGTGTATTGTTCTCTGGCTTCAGGTATGACATAGGGTTGCCCAAGTGGTATTTATCATTTTCGGCCACCTCAAGAGTCACGGTTCTTGTCAATGATGGCTGTCGATGGTTGGGTTGAGAATGTATTCTGGGCGGTTATAGTCTACTTCTCATGATAGTCAAGCGCCTTGCGGGCCGAGCCGTTCGCTGCGGCTACCTTATTCTTAACTTAGACTGCCCCTGATGCGGGTCTTTGCAACCGTTAGCTCAGCCTTAGCACTGAGCAAGGCCACAAGCATCATTCACGTGTTACATCATCCCCTTGGCCTCGACGCATTGCGGCAACTTTGTTACGGGCCAATATCAGCGCCATTGCAGTACAACTACCGGCTCTCAGGGTCTTCCGCGTGGCTGACTGAGGACTGCCTGCTGCTTCGATACGATGAAGAGTCCTTTGGCGGGCTCCCGGTCGCGAGCCAGCCTCTTGGCCACTCGCCGTAGACCGTGACGCTGACGATCACCTTGTCCATTGTCCATGTAAGAGCGTGCTTGTTACAACGTCCCGCTACCCGGAGTTCAACTCTCCGACGGCATTATATCCGAGCCTCGCAGGTCAAGTGCGTCGACAAACCTGTTCATGCAGCACGTCTGTCCCGTGGCACTGCCCAACCATCAAGGCCCCATCGCCGGTGCATCGCTGACCGGGCTTCCCAAAGCGGCTATTTGGCCCTCGTCCACGACATTGCTGTCGAACCACCATCGAAACTGAATCGGCGTTACTTCATACTTGACCATCACAATGTCGACCACAGGAAGTCGTCGTTGGACATGGAGGGCGCACTGGCAACGTCCCCGTGGAGCCGGCGCAGAGAGTCCTCGCTGCCAAAAAGTCGATTCGTCAACAACTTCCATTTTCTTGTCCAGTCCTCCTCTGCCACCGGCTGGCTCACATCGGTCCTCCAGCTGGGCGGTATTCTCGGCTCCCTCGCCGCTGGCGTGCTGAGTGGTCATTCTGGGCAGCTATCTCTACATCGGCGCCCGTGAGGATCTGGCCGCCCTGCTCTATGCGGGACGGTTCTTCACCGGCGTCGGAGCCGGGCTCTTCAGCAGCGTCGGCCCACTATACAGCGCCGAACTCTCTGCGCCGGAGATGCGAGGTCTGCCTGTGGTCTTACCAGTTTCGATCATTCCTGGCATCATGCTGTCCTTTTGGGTTGGCTACGACAGCAATTACATCGGCGGCACGGGCGACTCACAATCGGACCTGACATTGCGCCTCCCTTCCATCATCCAAGGCATTCCGGCAGCCGCCCTTGCTTTATCTGGTTCATGCCGTTCTCGCCCAGATGGCTCATCAAGGTAAGCCGAGAGGAAGAGGCCTGCCGCCTAGTCGACCCTAGCATTCATTTATGCGAAAACTGCTAGCCGACCACGAGCTAATTAAGGTCGAATTCCCCGAAATCAAGGCCGAATCCGCCTTTGAGAAGAGGGCCTTTGCCACAGAGTTCCCCCGCTTAGCCGAAGAGAGAGCAAGAGTGCCCTGAGGAAGCAGATTCCCCAAAACGATGGCCCTGAGCATGGTCACGGTAGGCATTATTGTCCTACACATTCCGCCACGACTGGCCCTCCCACGCCGGCTGCCGTCGGTAAGTGGCTGTCTTCTAAATTTCTTATGGTGTATAGGCTCGAGAAATCTAACATCCTTTCAGCCTTGATCTAGGTGTACCTTGCTGGCTTCGGCGCGCCCTGAGGCCCCCCGTCTCGTGGACCCTCGTCTCCGAGATCCTTCCCCTCTCCATCGGCGCAGCCGGCAAGTGGGCCAGCAATTTGCGATTGCCTTTGTCGTGCCGCCGATGCTGGAGGCCTGGGCCTGGGCCACGTACATCTTCTTTGCCGTCTTCCTCGTCGCCGGCATCGCATGGGTGTGGTTCTACCTCCCCGAGACCAAGAAGGCGACGCTGGAAGAAATGGACCGCGTGTTCAAGAGCCACGCTGGCGAGCGTGATGCGCAGCTCCTGGCCGAGACGCAGCGAGAGTTAGGAAATCCTGGCAACGTTGTTGAGGGCCATATCGAGAAGATGCAAGAAGTGTTTACCAAGGCGAGAGCACGAAGTAATGGCAGAGGAATGGACTCAGTGGAACGGGAGTACGGTACTGCGGATAATCTAACTGTACTCCAAGGTAGCATGTTCAATGCTGAGGAAACCTAGCATCGCTAAACTCCTGCTCGTCAGCAAGACGGGTTGCTGAGGACAAGCTCCTTACGTTTGTGGCGCTTATTTACATGGGGGCTGTTTCGTAATATAAGACTCGAATTTGCGCGCCTGGGGCTTCCCATCAGCAAAAGCCCCCTGTTCGGATTGATGTCTCTCGTAGGCCACGTATCTTTGAGGCTTTGACACTCCACGTGTCGGCCTCTGAAACTGTAAATTTTCTTCCCGACCCGTGCCTGCCATTAAATTGCTAAGGAGCACAACGCCCGCTGGGCTGAGGCCCCGAGGAGCAAAGACAGTAAATCGGGACCCTGCATGGTGCACAAGGGCCTGCGGCGCCAACGGCTCCTCGGCTGTTGCGGGCCGTGCCTTGTCTCCCTATTGGTTATTGTGCTGAGGCAACGCGGGATTGAGTGCGTCGATGGGGCTTGTGGCGTAGGTACTTCCAAGTGGGAGCTGATGCGGCTGAAGTCGCCCGTTTTCGCGCGGAGTATCCGTAGCTGAAAGGCGTCCTGTCAAGTCTGCCACACGGCTGACACTGGAACCTCTGTGTTCCGGTTTGCGGAGAGTGGGAGCTGCGGCCAACAGATTTGCATCGCCTCAATCCAATCACGCAGGATGGGGCTGGGACGGCGATTCTATTCATGGTCCATATGTGATACGTCTCAATGTGCCACGTGGACATTATTTCGCGGAGTGCATACTCGTACGAATTTGGCATTTTGTGCAGGAAGCCCCATGCACTGGAGGCAGGTGACAGGTTGCGCAGCAGATGAGCGCATGAACACGCCACTCCTGCTGCACGAGTTTGCGGCTGGCAGCGGCATTGAGCGATCGTGGTCCCAAAATGGAAGTGGCCGTGGAGCAGTCTCAGACGAAACATGCCCATCCATTGGGGCACTGGCGACGCTTCAATGAGCGTTTGTGCTAATTATTATGACGAGTCTAACGAGCACGAGTACGGAGTACGTACTCTGCCGTGACACACCGACAATGCGCGTGGTCACTTGGGCTCCTGCCCTTTAAAGAAGTGGGGAGCTTCCGTTGCAGAGGTGGGGCAGAGTCGCCCAATAATGTCTACTCGTACCCATCCATGCGCGTGACCCTGATTTCTGGCAGGTTGTCAACTTGTACGAAGTATGCTACGTACTTTCGTCTCTTCCCTCCAGCTGCTGTTGTCAGTGCTGTTTATCCATCGAAAAGCAGCCGTGACCAGCGCAGGAATCAAACAAATGCACGCTGTACTCTGCTGGGTTTACGAGTACGTACATGCGCACACCCACCCGGTGGCGCACGACTCTTGGTTCGCCAAGCCGTGTTAGGGTTCGTAGGCCAATCATGCTCGTACGAGTACGTCTCCTTGGCTCGGCCGACTCGGGCTACGGGTACATGACCGGGGCAGGGCCTGCCTGGGCGGCCTCCTTGCATTCTCGGGCCAGCCCAGCCGTCAGTCCAAGGCAGTTTGGAGCTCGGCAGCGCTTCTCGCACCTGTCTCGATGTTTGCCATCTCCAACAAGCGGCCAAGTCAGCCATGTGTTTGCGTGGGCCGTCGTCGAGGGCACAGAGCAGCGCGTGTCTGCTGGCGTCGCGGAGGAGATGGCCTCCAGGCCACACCACCTGCAGCAATGCATCGAGTGACGGGCTCGTGGCGGTTACCCAACAGCCCCCGGTGGATCCAGGATGAGTCGCCTGCCTCTGTGGGGCTCTGCTCAGGGGAGCCTGGAGGTGAGACGACCTGCTTTTATACAGCTGCCCGCCTGGGTGACACCGTGAGTCCGTGACACGCACGTCCCGAGGTCGAAGCACCGCGCCTTCCCTTCCTCACACTCAACCCGGATCAGCTCCTTCCTTCCCGCGACTTGTACGACGCCCTGCACCGGCGGCTGTTCCTGCCTAGATAGGTCGGCTGGGCCACCGACTCCCGAGGCGGTTGCGCACGCAGGTCAGCATAGTATAGTTGGCTCCTCGCAGAACACAACCTGAACTCGTTCAGAACGCAACCCGGAGCAGCCGTTGGGCGTCAACGTCGACGACGAAGAGCGCCTCCAGCCGTCCACAGCTCCTTCGCGCCACGAGGTGTTGGTCCTCCGCATCACAGTGGGAGCGACCAACAGCGCGGCAGCGACCAGCAGACCCAGGGCTCGAGGCTGCATCAGCAGACAACGCCTCGACCAGCAGACGCCCCGAGTTCCCGACCATGGCCTCTCGATTCTCTGGTCGCCGCTTCGCCCTCGCCCTCGCCTCGCGCTTCGCCAACCGACGGTTCCTCTTTGCGACGGCCGCCGTGTCCGTCATCGGCGCCAAGCTGGTGCACATCTACGCCCACCGGACTGCGCTGCCGACGGACGACGTGCTGCGCTGGGGGTACTCGTTCTTTGCCCAGGACACGGCGCTGCTGCTATTCGTGCGTCTCTTGCTCGACCGCTGGCTGCTTGCGACGTGCAACTGGGTCCACATTGTCGCGACAACACTGGCCGCCACCATTGTCGCATACGTCCTGGCCCTCGGCACCGCCAACATCTCCTTCTTCGCAGTCACGGCGTCGGAGATCCACTGGCGCAACATTGCCTTTGCGACGGATGCATCATCGCGGGCCGTGTTGCTGACGGGGCTGGTGTCATGCGCCGCCGTGCTTTGCACCCTGCTCCTTGTCAGTTGGGTGCTTCAGGATCTCCTGTACTTTGTCGCAGGCCTTGGCGCAGACATTGTGAGGTTGCCATCCACATTTCTTCTGCGCAAGCTCTCAATACTGTGCAGCCAACCGCTCGACGTCAAGTACGCCAACATTCCGCTGCAGGACGTCGAGCGTGCGGCCAAGCAGCGGCTCTTGGAGGAGGAGGATGGCTTCGACGATGCCGGGAAGCACCGGGTCGAGGAGGAGGACTGCGCTGGCTTGGGTATCGAGGGCCAGCCATTAACATGGAGATCGTGGTTGATGCTGCTGCTGTACCTGCTCAGTGGTGTTGCCCTGCTGGCCCAGCTCATCCTGTCCATTGTCCGACCACAGGAGAGCGCCATGATCTTCATGTCGTGGACCCTAGCGCTTCTACCCTTTGTCGACTTTACATTATCCTCACCGAACCTGGGTAGCCTTCTGCCTTTGTACAACACCGGCATTGGCCATAGCTGGGATAACCTCACGGCCCTCGATGAGCCGATGCACCTTCCCTGGCTGCCCGAGGAAACGCCGCTCTGTGGCTTTGAGGACTGGTATCATGCCAACAAGAAGCACTACAGTGCAGGCTCGGATCCCCAGAAGATCTCAAACTGGGAGGATGAGCTGCTCCCTGAGCTGCGCAACAAGCTCGCCGATGTACCAATCCGGAACGTCATGCTTGTCGTGCTCGAGAGTACTAGAAAGGACGTCTTTCCCATCAAGAAGGAAGGCCTCATCTGGGACACCTTTGCCAATTCCTTTGACAACCACTCACTGCCGGAAGTGGTGCAAGAGAGGCTAGCCACGCTGACCCCGACCGCAAACTTTCTCACGGGTGACTACGACGACGGCTTTGAGCACCAGCCCGGCAAGATCAAGCGACGCGGCGGCATCAACGCGAACAATGCGCACACTACTGGGACGTACACGCTGAAGAGCCTGGTGGGCACGATATGTGGGCTTTCGCCGCTTGTCGCCGACTTCAACCTCGAGTACTTGCATCACATCTACCAGCCATGCTTGCCTCACATCTTTGATGCTTTCGACGCGCTAGGCCCGGCCGATGATGGAGTCAACGGCGACTTTAGAACGTTCAAGTGGAACTCTTCGTTTTTCCAATCCGTCACCATGGACTTTGATAGACAAGACGTTCTGCTACAAGCCATGGGATTCGACGCCGACCGCCTCATTTCAAAAGAGTACTTGAGGAGCGCCGACGCCAGGTTCGGCACCGTGCACCAGCCTGATATCAATTACTTTGGCATGCCCGAGGTTACTCTCCAAGAGTACATCCGGGATGTCTTTTCTTCCGCCAAGAGAAACGACGAGAGAGTTTTTCTCACACACCTAACTAGCACGAGTCACCACCCCTTTTCATTCCCAAACAGCAAAACGTACGAGTACGTTCCTCTATCGGATGACAGGAGCTTGGACGATCTATCACATTATACAAACGGTATCGGGTATGCCGACCGTTGGCTCGGCAAGATACTGGACATCTTGGACGAGGAGGGCGTCGCTGACGAGACGCTCATGGTTTTTGTTGGCGACCACGGCCTATCTATCCCGGAGAATGACGGCATCTCGTCATACTATAACCCAAACGTCGGTAACTTTCACGTGCCAATAGTACTTTCCCACCCAAAACTACCACCGATCGATATCGACGACGCAGTATCGTCATTACAGATCCTCCCAACCATCCTGGATCTGCTTCTTGAGACAGGCTCCCTACCGAAGACGGGGAGTCAGAGGGAGGCTGCGCGCAACTTGGCTCGCAATTACGAGGGCCAGTCTCTCCTGCGGCCACTGCACAACTTCTCCAACCACAGCGAGCAAGGCAGCCAGGGAAACTGGCAGTACACGGTTATTAACTCGGGCCGCGCCATGCTCGCGGTTCGCGACGGCCGGCAACCAAACTGGCGGCTGATTGTGCCCGTGATCGATAACATCGAGTGGCGCTTCACGGACTTGCGCTCCGACCCGCACGAGCAGGAGCCCGTTGTTTCATTTGGATTTTTCTCCCTCTTGCGTAGCGTCGACCGCAGGCACGGCCTCGAGGCCGCAGAATGGGTCGAGGAAGCTGCGTTCATGACCCGCTGGTGGGTGGAGGAGAACAGCAAGCGATGGCGTTATGGTCCTTACGCGGGGTGAATCATTTTGCATACTACAGGAATAGAGGCTGGCAAATTTGTAGATATTGGAATATCGAAATTTTAGTGGAGAGTCACTACTCACTACCATGCCCGCTCTATTGGCGGCACGAGACATCTAGACGACAGGTCGTGAAGAGGCTGGGATGTGTTTGGTGGACCAGGACCACCAACAAGCTTTTCCGGTCCGTTCCTCTCCCTGTTGGTCGCCGGTGGGTGTTGGCCGTTGATGGAGGAACAGCATGAGTTGTCCATTCGTAGCCGAGAATGAGATTGTCAGACTGGTCACAATCGATCTGAGCAAAGCGACGGACTGGAGTCCAAGAACCCATCCAGCACCAGCAACGCATCCCCCACGCGCCTCGTGTAGCTGTCCTGGCCAAAGAGACCGCTGCAAGCCTCTCGTCTTAAACATTCTCATGTGCTCCTTTACCGGAGACGAGCTCGAACTGGCGGGACGAGATGGCGGAGATGGCGGCGTGGAGGGCGACGTGTCCTGTGCGAGACGCATCACGTCGACGCCGAACTGGAACGCCGTGAAGCCGGCTTCGATCTAGGGGGCCATCGGGTAGCGAGAGTGCCGCAGGAGGGCGGCTTCCTTTTGGTCTGGTGAGACGTGCTTTGTGGAAAAGTAGCTGTCCCATGTTGAGACTGGGTGGTCCGTCGTGGTGCTGGCTTTGGGCGCCGAGGGCATCCGAATTGGCATTGGATCAGCAGGGGGGTAGTTAAACTCTTGGCTCGAGATCGGGGAACGACTCTCTTTGCGTTGACTGGAGGCGGGGAGGCATCTTGATGTGGCTTCTTGTTACTTGTTTTCGATCTTGATGTTGGGGGTGCGTCGTCCACAAACTGCAAGGCATGAGGTGGGACCTGGCTGGAGATGGACTCGTCCGTAGTCGTAGTTCATGCATCAACTTCAGCAATACTGTCCGAAAATATCTAAGCATAGCGTGCCTGAGTGTAGATAGGCCAGTGGCATCCTACCTTCTGTACATGCTTAACAATCCTCTTCCCAAAGCCCTCTTTTCATGCTTGGTCCTCGGCACTTTCCATCTCCTGATAAATCCGGCGTCCTGACACAAAGTCTACAGACGCAGGCTTGATTATGTTAGTGCCTTTGAAGAACTTCCACCAGGTCACATTGGCGACGAAAATCGCGGTGCCCAGATACTTTACAACAATGTCGACGGGCTTGAAGCGCAGGATAAACGCATCATAACCTGTAATGTGTCATGTTAGAGTGTTAAATGTACTTTTTGGACAGACTAAGAGTGAAGAAACTTCTATGCCCAGGCACTCATAGATACGACCACCATAACGCCCCAGATAATATCGGGTTCCATGGTTGGGACCCACACACCGCAACCCCAACTTTGTCCAGACTCCTGAACGACACCCTTCGTACGGCATCAGGCGTATAGGTGGCGTGTGTGGCGTGCTTGGCAACACTCTACGGAGGAACAGCGTTTACACTGTACGTAACAGCAACGCTCCATGATCCAAGCATTGATAAAGCCAATCTTGGATTGGAGCAAGTAGAGTTTAAAGGGCTGCGGCTATGTTATGCCCATCAGAAGTACCACGGCTGTTGCTGCCCTACGTGCCAGCCAAGTTTGCTGTTGTCTTCTAGAAACATTGAACATGAGTTACAAGCGGCAGTGCCTTGAGCTCAAGAATGATGGCGTTGCTGATATCTGGTGGCCATCCGAGAGTTTGCAACAGAAGTATTCCACTCTGCCCAGCATCTTGTCACTGCCGAGCCGCCTCGGGTGCGCAACCCGAGCCTCGGGCATGCGGGACGACGAGCCGAGCACGGAGCCTCGGGTTTCTCGGACATGGATTGATAGGGAGTTTTACATGGGGGAAATGCAGGCTTGATTGTACTAGCCGGTTTTGTACATGTTATTTTACACGCATGCGTAAAATGCGGAACTAGCGACAAGGAGACAATCAGCTCCGCATGTCATCCAATAGCCACGCCAGCAACATGAGTTGTCTGCTCAGCTGCTGGAAGCGTGCATCTTCAACGATGCCATCTAAACACAGCCAATACTCTCCCCAACACCTCGAGCAAGTACACTGAATTTGACATTGTGGTACATTCCTCCATCTGCATGCGAATGCTCCAACTGGCTCTACAGCGTCTCGTTCATGCTGCTATTCAGTAACTGCGCGGCAGGTCCAACGCCTTCTCGCCGATGTAGTTGAGAATCATCTCCCTGCTCACCGGCGCAATCCTCGGAACCAAGCACTCTCTAAACCATCGCTCAACATCGTACTCCATCGCATACCCCATGCCTCCATGAGTAAGCACGGCTCTCTCGCAAGCCGTAAAGGCCGCCTCTGCAGCCATGTACTTGGCGCTGTTGGCTGCGACTCCCACAGCCTCCTGGCCCGCGTGCGTGGCCCCGTTTTCCTTTTTCGCGTCGTACAGACGAGCAGCATGATAGGTTGCCAGTTTGGCCGCTTCGAGACGCATGTAGGCATCAGCCAGCGGGTGCGCAATGCCCTGGTTCATGCCGATGGGTCTCTGGAAAACCACGCGGTCGCGAGCGTACGAGACTGCTTTTGCCAGCGCGGCATATCCTAGACCCAGAGCCTCTCCGGCCAGCAAGCAGCGCTCGGCATTCATACCGTGCAAAACGATCTTGAAGCCCTCTCCCTCTGAACCGATTAATGAATCGGCAGGGATGCGGTAGTTGTCAAAAAAGATCTCGTTGGCGTCGACGGCCCGTCCACCCATCTTCTTAATCTTTCGCATATCTAAACCGGGCTGCTCACGGTCTAGGTCAATGAAAAACAGCGACAGGCCCTCGCTTGGCCTTTTAACCTCTTCAAGGGGCGTCGTGCGAGCAAGCAGAATCATCTTTGAAGCGACCTGCGCACAGGTGATCCAGATCTTTTGTCCCGAGATGGAGTATGAGCCATCGTCTAGCTTCGTCGCCGTGGTTGTCAGGCGTAACGTATCGAGGCCAGCGTTCGGCTCAGTAACGCCAAAGCACACGCGTGTCTTGCCGGATACGATATCGGACATTATGCCTTGCTGCTTGGGAGAGCCGAATTTCGCAAGTGGCTGTGTCGCATATACGTTGGCGTGGATGGCTTGTGCACCGGCCATGCCCGCACCAGACTCGGCAATGGTCTGCATCATCATGACAGCCTCGGAGATACCCAGGCCAGAGCCGCCAACGGCTTCGGGGAGCGCGATACCAAGCCAGCCGTCCTCTGCGAGTGCGGCATGGAACTCCGTCGGGTCGGTTTCGGTCTGGTCGTGCTCTTGCCAGTAGGTGTTGGGGAACTGCGAGCAGACCTGGCTGATGGCTTCTCGGACGGTGAGCTGGTTCTCGGTGAAGCCCGTCGTTTCCATGAGCCGCCTGGGGCTTGACGTGGAGAAGGCTTGTGATCTGGCCGACCGCGAGCATGTCCGGGCGGACAGGGTTGAACGCAAAAGTAGACCCGCGAAGGATCGAGACATGATGGAATGAGGCATTGGACGTTTGGCAGTCCGTAATCAACTCGGTTCATGGACTCTCTCTCACGTCGATGTTGTTGGTGGCTGGCTGTGAACTAATACGACTGCGGGACGGGGTCGCCGGGCGGCGGGCGCCATCCCGAGCCTGGGACCCACCCGCAAACCCTGGCCCGGGTCGAGTAGCCGATGGAATTCCCATGGTGGCGTAACCGGCTGGGAGAGTAGCCGAACTGCGCTGCCGGTGTAGCTGTAACGAAAGAAATCGTCTGCTAAATTAGAGAGTGCGTGTTGCTGGGTGGTTGGTGCGCGGCCAAGCACTCGGCACCGGGAGCCGATGTTCAGCAAGTCAGTGTTGTGTTGTGTTGTGTTGTAGCAGGCGTCGTAGCTTGGTGTTGAGCTTCTGTCAAGTCTTGCCATACCAGCAACATCCGTCGCAGGCGACACCTCGTCTTCTGGCGGAGAGTAGGGGATTGCACTTCTTCGCCTTGCAAGAATTCAACATGAACCGGGCATCACAGCACCGAGCTATCTTGCAAGAAAAGCCGACCACCAGCGCGGCGCACTCACCGCAATACCCAAAATGGTTCGGCGGCTCAGCCTCCTGCCTCGCAGTGGTATTTTCACATCCGCTGGATCTTAGTACGTGAATCGCACAGCTACAGTATCCCCATCTGCCTACTTACACGACAGCATAGTAAAGGTGCGGCTGCAGACGGCCCCTCCATCGCGCCAGACGGCATAGTCGGCAGCGTCTCAGAGCTGATACGTAATGAAAAGCTCCCGGGGCTGTATAGAGGAGTAGGTATCTTGATGCGCCTGGCGCGATATTAAGCCATTTCTAACAATCGAGAATTTGGCGCAGCTATCAGCTGGTTTGCTGAGGCAGTGTAAGTGTGGTCGCTGCGAGGCATACCACACGTAACTTCTAATCTGGATAACAGTAACTATGGATCAACCAGGTTCGCTATATACGAATCAATAAAAGAAAACGCAGCACAAGTTACCCACGGACCAGTATCTATGGGCATCCTGCTCCCTGCGGCAGCCATATCAGGCGTCTGCGGCGCGGTCGTTGGCAATCCCGCCGACATTGCCAACGTTCGCATGCAAAACGACCAATCATTGCCGATCGGCAAGAGGCAAAACTACCGCAGCGTTATTGATGTACTTTCGAGAATAGCGCGCGAGGAGGGTGGCCGGGGGTTCCTACGTGGCGTAATGCCCAACACCATCCGGGCAGGTGTCATGACCAGCTGCCAGCTTGCATCTTACGACGGCTTCAAAGAGATGCTGCAGACGCAGCTAGGCATGTCGGGGGACGCGCTAGGCACGCAGCTTGCCGCGTCGCTGCTTGCCGGACTGGCGGCGACCACGCTGTGCAGCCCGGTCGATGTTTTGAAGACGAGAACTATGAGCAGCAAGTCCGCCGAGGGGGTTTCAGTGAGAATGATTGTTGCGTTGACCAGGGCGGAAGGCTTACGGTGGATATTCAGGGGTTGGCTGCCGAGCTTTACAAGGCTGGGACCGCATACTGCGGCTACGCTGCTGCTGCTGGAACAGCATAGGAAGCTGTATGGAAAGTTTGGGGGACACCGGGACACGCAGGTATAACGGCTCTTTGCCTTCGTTGCACTTGACGCTGTGAATATGTTGCATCTTAGGCAGAGCCAGCTGCAAAAATCTGGTTCTCCAGCATTTCCCAGTCCGCCAGCTCCGCACCAGTGTACACTCCCGGCTGAAATACCCAAAACAGTCCATCTTCCCCGGCAAGAGAGATGTCAGAGAGACTCATGTTGGGTGGTTCGTCCACAGGCAAATCCCCATGCCCCGGGACGTCTTGGCCTGAGAGAGCTTCTGCATCGGCATGTCTGATGCTGTGCCCGCCCAGGCCCATCGAGCCTCTCCGGCTAACAGGAGTAGCCTCGTAACCGCGCTCAAACGAGAATCTCTGGCTCAGGATATTGGTCGGCGAACTCTCTCTAGGCGGCTGGTTGGGTCGGCATCCCAAGTGAGCGCACATCTGGTCCAACTCTGCCAATCTCCTCGAAGCTGCACGGTTTCCTAGCTGCGCTAGATAAGAGAGGATGTAGCGCGAGACCTCAATGCCGTATGCACCTAGGTCTCTGCCCGGGGCAATAACATCGACGAGCACGAACACAAAACCAACAGAGAAAACAGCGTCCAAGTCCAGGAAAGCGTTCTTGGCTGCAACAAGGGAGCATGCATCAGCGACGGGGACGAGGGACGAGTGACAGATTGCAACATACCGATGATGCTTCCATTGCGGAGCTCGTGCAGGACAAGCAGGCTTCTACTCGCTGCTTCCACGCAGACTTCCGCCAACCGCCGCAGTGAGGGGCCTGGGCAACTATACGCGTCGGTATGCGCTTCATATCTCTTTCGAGCCATGTACAACAAAATAGGGCGACCAGCATGGATGATGGCCTGTTCAGGTCAGGCCACATTGTGACAGCCGGAGAGGAGCCAAGCAGTATCGTTGCGCATACCTGGTATATTGATAGGTATAAAGACGAACTCGTTCTCGCTGTAGAGCGGTTCGACTTGGTAAATGGAATCCCGCCCACCTTAATTTGCGGCCCCTCAAAGTCCATGATGTATTCGGCAGGCATCGTCCGCTCCAAATCGTCCAGCGACTGAAATATGCTCTGCACACCACCGATGAGTGATGCTTCTGTGCAACCTTTTCGCGTGTAAATCGCTATTTGTTCGCACTTGTCAGCGGACGATCTATCGTAGGCTGTGCGTACTTACTCCAAGTGATTTGTCCAGTGATCCTAGCAGCTCGCACGTTCATCGCAATTGCTGCCGCCGATGGGAAGCCCGCGACATCTTCAGGAGGGTTTACTGTGACTGCCTCATCATGAATGGCCATGGGATATCCCCCTGCAGCTGCAAGTCTCCTACAATGGGCATTAGTGAATGGATGTAGACTCAGCTCGGTCAAGCATCTTGCCTTTCCTGCATATAGACTGACCACCACAGTCGATTACGATGGACAGCTTCGGAACGAGACGGGGTTTGATCGCTGCTTGCTTTGTGCATGCCACAAGCGATGGCCAATCGCAATGCCAAGCTCGCCTAGAGTCTCCATCAATAGCATGTTCACGACACGCGGCTCGACGACTTACATGTATGTATGCTTCTTCCTTGCGGTCCGCAATCTGGAGGTACAGGGCACATAGGGCCACCACCTCGATGCCCAGGATGCCATGATGCTTGAGAATACTCAAGCCAGGTAGAAACTCGACGGCGGCCTGGAATAGGGATTGTCCGGGGACTTCATTAGGCGCCAATCTTGCTTGAAGCAGTCTACCAACGGCCATGATCAGCAATGCTTTCACTATCCACAACGTAGACCGCGTTTCTTGACCGGTCGAGCCACGGTACAGACGAAGCAAGTTGTCCGAGAAGAGTCGCACATCGAACAGCTGCTGCGAGATACCGACGTTGAGCACGACCAAATCCAGTAGCTCCTGTGACTCTTCCAGAGACGGCCAGTCAGAAAGACTACCGAGAATGATTTGATGGTCCAGAGACTCTGGTGTCGCGACGCTGACAACCGGAGTGCTGCCTGCTGCGCAATTGCTGCCGTGTGAGACCAGAAGGCTCCTGACTTCGGAGCCGAAGTTGTCACTCGAGGACAGAGAGGATTCGGGTGCAATATTTGCTATAACCTAATTAACGTTTCGCTTCGAATGCACGCACGAGTATCACGTACCTGTTGGAGGGTTGCCAGCCGTGGAGGTTGACATGCGCGTGCCCCCCTCACCAGCGCGGTGATTGGAGGGAGACTGCGCAGACGTTTGGGATCTGAGGCGTAACAGACTGTTGGACCTCGGTGATAACGTTACTGAACCTGCTGGCCTCGAGGGATGTCTGGGGTGTATCGAGTTGGGGGACGCAATCTCGCCGGCTTGAACACCAGCATCAGCCAGCACCCATCTTAACTATATCCGGATTTTGCTTACGTTCTTGTTCTTGGCTTGGCTGCCGTCCCTCATAGTGGGCGACCTTGTGCTGTAGCTCTTGTATCTCTCTATCGGGGCGCTCACATCAGCATGCCAGGCGCCGACGCCAGCATCTTCAGGGACGCAGACGCACGAAACCGGAAACATTTTTCGCTTTTCGGCCGCGGGAAACGTGCAGTTCAGCTGACGTTTGGCACAATACTGACACGGCCACTGTCCATCGCATTTGACCTTTTTCTGCCTGCACACGTGGCAGGCGTTGGTTGTGCGCGTGCCGGCCTCTGACTGTGACGGGCGAATTCGTCTCCCACGGCCTCGTTCGCTGCCCTGGCGACTAGCGGCCGCAGCCGTGACTTCACCATCGGCATCCATGGACAAGAGAGTGCGGCCGCGGACGAGGACGGGCTTCAGGAGACGGTGGGTGCATCTCGAAGCCTCAGTCAAGTCAGCTTCGCCGACTGCTCATGGCTCTTGTCAGTTGCCGGCACAACCGGCAACCGCCGACCAAGGATGATCCGGCTTCTGGGGTGCGGGGTATGTACCTCTCCTTCTTCGGTAACATGACAATTGACAAGCTTCTGAGTTATGTGTTGCTAGTTGAGCGTGGCGCTCTAGTTACGGCGCAGAGCCGGCGAGCGCTGGATTGCACCCACGCCGCTCGTTTCCGCTGCGGCCAGCTGTTGCGAGCGAGCCAGCATCTCGCACAACAGCGGAATCTCCAGCCATCGTTTGACCGATCAATCAGCCGTGCTGCAACAAGGGGGATGGCCATGCATGCCCAAGGGATGAGGGAGAAAGGGGCCACTGCACGGCATTTAGAGGCACTCGGTTTCGGAGGCTGAGCGAGCGTCGGTTGCAGCTGCCGAAAAGGCGTTTCCGAAGTGACCCACAATTCGGCAGCTCAGGAACTGAACATGACATGTGTAGTCCGTAACTCCGTATGTCCTCAAACTTCCATCACAAGTCCACGTCGCAGGTGTATACACTGTTGTTCGTTACTTTACGCAAAACACCGATTTGTCCCACGGACCTTTGATCGCAGCCCCTCGTTCCTCGTACCGTCTTCACCGCAGCTCTCCGGTTGCCTCTCCGAGATAGTCGCTCGTCCACACAAGCCATGTTGCGGCATCCTCTTCAAAGAGCACGGCCGCCGCTCCTGCGAGCTCTCGCTCCCGACGCGCTATACGCTGCTGCAGTCGCCTCGCGCCGGCCGCCTCTGCTCCCGCGTCTCTCTCAGTTGGCACCTTTGCCACGTGCTTTTACGACCTCGCGTGTACGAGATGCCCAACTGACCGTCCAGGTGCCTCAGATGGCCGAGTCCATCAGCGAAGGCACCCTCTCCCAGCTGTTTAAGAAGATTGGCGATCGCGTCGACGCCGACGAGGAGCTCGCCACCATCGAGACGGACAAGATCGACGTCTCGGTCAATGCTCCCGAGGCTGGCGTGGTTGCTGAACTCCTCGTCCAGGAAGGGGACGTTGTGACGGTTGGCCAGGACATTGTTCGAATTGAGACTGGAGCAGCCCGTCAAGATGCACAAAATTCGGTTGGCCAAGAGACAGCAAGCACGCAGCCACAGCCTGCCGAGGCTAGCAAGCAATCGCCACAAAGCCGGCCCCCTGAACCGTTGACACATTCGCCCGCAGCCAATTCGGCCGAACAGCCCAACAATTCCTCACAACCGGAGCAACGGCATACACAAGTCTCGACTCCCCTAGCTGCGTCTCTTGGGCGTCCGCTACGCAATGAGCGCGTTGTATGAGCCATCCCACCTACTTGGGAGTTTGTATGCCAAGCGATGAAAGACGTACAAGCTAACGGAAGTCAGCAAAAACTATCACGCATGCGAAAGACCATCGCGACCCGTCTCAAGCAATCCCAAAATACGTGCGCTTCGTTAACAACAGTTCAGCGAGTTGACATGAGCGCGCTTATGGCCTGGCGCGCAAAGTATAAGGAAGAAGTTGCCGAGACTCAGGGCGTTCGACTAGGCTACATGGGTGCCTTTGCAAAGGCTACGTCGCTGGCTGCACAGCAAGTGCCCCAGGTCAACGCGAGCATCGACACCGAGCGCGAGGTTATTACTTATCGCGATTACGTCGACATCAGCATCGCTGTATCAACTCCCAAGGGTCTTGTCACTCCCGTCATACGGAACTGCGAGGAGATGGATTTGATCGAAATCGAGAGGGAGATTGCAGCCATGGCCAAAAAGGCAGGGCAGCTCCGTTTACCACCCGCTTCATTTAGTTTGCTAATCTAAGCCCAGGCACGAGACAGCAAATTGACCATGGCTGACCTCGAAGGCGGCAATTTCTCCATCAGCAATCCCGGCATATTCGGTTCCATGTTCGGCACCCCGTTAATTAACTTTCCACAAGCGGCTGTTTTTAACATGAACTCGATTATTGAGGATGTTGTCGCCATTGACGGCAAACCAGAGATCCGACCTGTAGGCCAATCGTCGATGCTGTGCTGTACCAACAACAAGTGCTGACTGCGAAACAGATGATGTACATTACTCTAACTTATGACCACCGCCTAATTGACGGGCGCGAGGCGGTGACCTTTTTGAATATTGTTAAAGGGTACATCGAGGATCCGGCTAAGATGTTACTTGCTCTACGTGGAAAGAGCGGCTTGTAAATTGGCTCGGCAGGAGTATGTAGAGCCCATAAACATTCATATCATAATTACTGCATGTGGACATTCTGGTGCTTGAAGTTCAGCCTCTATGGTTTCGATTAGCGCGTAGTGACATGTCGTACGCAGCTGAGCAATCTGCCAAGGGTCCCTATCACAGCGGCGAGTTTGGGACCCTTACTGTCTGTCTGGACTTTCGTGCCATTGTTGCGAATGGTGGAATAGCGGAGGCTGTTGGCGGACCAGTTTTGAGTCTTGACAACGATTCCGGAGTCCGGGGTTGTGGATGGTGGACCAGGCGCCGGGCTTGCGATCGGATGTGCTATCCGAAACCTCGGGATGCGCATCCGCGTAGCAATCTACTCCCAAGGTCCATCGACATACAGTCCGGAAGTGATCGGAAAGCGCTGAGGAGGATTGCATTATGAAGTTATGAACTGTCCGAAGTCGCAGCGACATGATGTACATTTACGTAAGGGACATGATGCAAGAGCTCTCGAGAACACATGACCAGAATCGATTCCATCAGCAGACGAGCAAGTTGTTTTTGCCTCCACAAACCCATCTCATGCAATTTCCAGCTTGTTAAAAGTTGATGAAGAAAGCTCGCCCCATTGCGTTCATTGCTGACGAACGCGACTGCGTTTGTCGTCAGCAACGATGCTCCTCCCCCGTGTTTCCAGAGGACTGGCGGGCGGACATGTTACGCTCGACCTGGTCTTAAATAGGTCAATATGCGCGTGGCCTGTCAGATCATCTTTGACGCGTTGTCACGGATACAGCAGGCTGCGTTCGTCGAGAGCATTGTGGAATGGCTTGTCCCAGGCCAAGACGTTTTCCACGGCCGCGGAAACGGCAGTGGAAGCACGCACAGTACATGTAGGTATTTGAGTTGAACGGCGGGCATGAATGCTTGTTGACGGTCCCCTTTGCACAGAATCCCACCGACACGTTTCTGCAAGGCGGCGCAGCAAACTACATCGACGAGATGTACAACTCATGGACACAGTCCCCCGAGTCGGTACATGAGTCCTGGCGGGATTACTTCCAAGCTGTCGTGGACGGATCCTCGGTCCAGCCTCGGGAGCCGGTTCAACTCCAGCGTGATTTTCCAACCCCGGGCCTCAACTCTGGACAGGCGGCTGAAGTCGTGAGCCACCTGAAAGTGCAGCAGCTGGTGCGAGCATATCAATCTCGGGGCCACTACCGCGCGAAAACAGATCCGTTGGGAATCCACGTCAATGCTGAGGAGATCAGACCTGGACTTTCGGTGCCGAGAGTAGCAAATGAGCTCGACATGTCTTATTACGGGTTTACTTCTGCAGACCTCGACCGATTATTCACCCTCGGACCTGGCATCCTGCCGAGATTTGCGGATGAAACGCGCAAGTCCATGACCTTGCGGGACATTATATCCGCGTGTGAGGCCACGTACTCTGGCAGCTATGGAGTTGAGTACCTGCATATCCCGGACCGTGCCAAATGCGACTGGCTGCGGAATAGACTCGAGGTTCCACGTCCGGTTAGCTTCAGCCGGGACGAAAAGAGTCGACTTCTTGATGGCCTCATCTGGGGCACGTCCTTTGAACGCTTCTTGGCAGCCAAGTTCCCCAACGAGAAGCGTTTTGGTCTTGACGGCGCCGAGGGTCTGGTGCCGGCTGTTAGATCGCTCATTGACCGCTGCGCTGACGTGCACGGCGTTGAAAACATCGTTATTGGCAGCTGTCATCGCGGTCGGCTGACAATGCTTGGAACCGTGTATGGCAAGCCTCAGGAAACCTTGTTTGCAGAGTTTGCCGGTCGAGTGAGAGCGGACGTCCTCCCTGGTATGGCAGGTGACGTTAAATATCATCTTGGTCACGACGGTGAGTTCGTCACCGCGCAAGGTCGGCGAGTTTCGTTGTCGTTGCTGGCGAATCCTTCACACCTCGAGGCCGTGGACCCAGTAGCGACAGGGAAGACGTTTGCAACTCAACAGTTGGAAGGAGACGTGGAGCAGAAACGTGTCATGTGCCTCGCTCTCCACGGCGACGCGGCATTCGCCGGCCAGGGGGTCGTTTACGAGACGCTGGGCCTGTCTCGCCTTTCTGCTTTCGACGTAGGAGGAACGGTCCGACTGATTGTCAACAACCAAGTTGGCTTCACGACCGATGTTCACTGCTCACGCTCAACCACATATGCCTCAGACGTTGCCAAGTTTGTCGATGCGCCCGTCTTTCATGTTAATGGAGACGACATTGAGTCCGTTGTCTTTCTCTGTCAAGTTGCCGCCGACTGGAGGGCCAAGTTCAAAACAGACGTGGTCATAGATCTGGTCTGCTACCGCAAATATGGCCACAACGAGATTGACCAACCTAGTTTCACCCAGCCGTTGATGTATCAAAAGGTTGGCACGCAAACTCCCTCCCTCGATCAATACGTCGACAAGCTCGTTGGCGAGGGTACTTTTACTCTCGAAGAGATTGAAAAGAGAAAGGACCAAGTCTGGGGCCGCTTGCTGGAAGCCTATGATACAAGCAAAGGACATATAGCCGAGCCGCACAACTGCCCTCCGGCATGGCAGACATTGGACCCGCATGATCAGACTGCCGGCGAGCAGTCAACAGCCGTTGAGGAGCGCACACTAAACACAATCATGGACAAGATTACCACTATCCCGAACGGGTTCCAGCCTCATACTAGTCTGCGGAGGGTTCTTGCGGGGCGCGAGAAAGCTTTTCAACAGAAATACGTGGACTGGTCAACTGCCGAGGCACTGGCATTTGGTAGCTTGCTCTTGGAGGGAAATCGCGTGCGTGTCACCGGCCAGGATGTACAGCGAGGCACATTCTCCCAACGACACTCGGTGTGGCATGATCAAGTCTCGGGGGAGACATGGAAAGCACTTGATCACATTAGCGACAACCAGGCACGATTCACCATTGCCAACTCGCCATTGAGTGAGTTTGGCGCCCTGGGTTTCGAGTATGGAATGACGCTCGCGGATCCGCAGGCGCTCATCATGTGGGAGGCGCAATTCGGCGACTTTGCCAACAACACCCAAGTAATCATAGATAACTTTATCGTCTCTGGGGAGAGCAAGTGGCTGGACTGCTCTGGCGTTGTGCTGTCACTGCCGCATGGCTATGACGGCCAGGGGGCGGAGCATTCGTCGGCGCGTGTCGAGAGGTTTTTGATGCTATGCAACGAGGACGGCCGTTCCTGGCCACAAGACCTTGACCGCGCGCACCAAAACGCCAATATTGACGTTGTTTACATGACCACGCCGGCAAACTACTTTCATGTCTTGCGCCGACAAATGCGCAGGGGATACAGAAAACGCGAGTGACAGTCGCCCTCTGTTGCCAAAACACATGCACTTGCTAACAATACTGCAGCATTGATCATCTTCTTCTCCAAGTCTCTTCTCCGTCACCCCCTGGTCCGCTCGGACATCCACGAATTAACAGGCTCCTCGGCCTTTAAGCCAGTCCTGAGTGATCCGGAGCATAATCAATCCATCGACAATCCCCAATCCATCTCGCGCGTCATCTTTTGCACAGGGCAAGTCTACGCCGCCCTGCAGAAACATCGCCAGGCAAAGGGCCTCAGAGACGTGGCCATCACCCGCATCGAGCAGCTCCATCCCTTCCCCTGGGCCGAGGTGAAGGAGAATATGGAGATGTACCCAAACGCAAAGACCATAGTCTGGGCGCAAGAGGAGCACTACAATGGCGGCGCATGGCACTATATGCGGGATCGGCTCGATACCGTGCTCCGTGAGACGAGCAGCCTTGGTTCTCGCAGGGCTTTATATGCTGGGCGTGGTCCGAGTGCCAGTACGGCTACGGGTTTGAAGAGCCTTCACGCGGTGGAGGAGGAGCAATTGTTGCATGATGCGTTTTCGGTGCAGGATAGGCCTTGAGCCATGAGAAATAAACGCGCTAGATTCCGTCGTTGCCGTTCATCGCCTCCCATGATGCACGGTGTGTAAGCTGGCCGTTGATGATTTTCGCCAGCAGCCACATTCTAAGACGACCCGGCTTCCGTCACACAATTCCACAACGAGCTTGTGATCACCGACGAAGCCGCAAACAAGGCTCGAATTGATCAAATATAGTGTTTCCAGCTTATCCAAGCTGCTATTCAAAGAAAAGTAACTCGAATTGATGCCTACTATACAAAGTAGTCGCGGTAGCAGGCTCGAGGGCCCTCGTAAGCTATGACTTAGTCTCCATGGCTTACTCCATCTTTAAAACTTGGTTATTTGCCAAGCTTGAGCTGCAATAACCGTACTACGGGACTGTCCAGTCTGAGCATAAGGTCGGCTATTACACAGTGGACTCGGTCATGCAAAATTCTCCTCCCTTGCGGCATCCTGACTCAAGGCATTTGGATGGTAGCAAATTTAACCCCCCATGCCAAGAGCCTGCCGGGATACCCGAGGTCAAATGGCTTCAATCCGAGTGTCGGCTGAGACTTCCGACACTTGAGTTCGGTCCACCTGCGACCTCGTGGGTCCATTATCTGTGGCGCTGGCGGCGCGACCGGGACTTCCAGAGCAGGAATAGGTCCTCCCCGGCGGCTGACACGCTGCACGACACGCGCGAGCTCGACACGAAACGGATTCTGGTCACTCGAGGTAACAGAACCATGCTTTAAATGTTCTGAGGAGGGGGTCACCGTAATTGTACGGAGGAGCTAGGGTGTGGGACTCTATCCGAAACAGCCAAAGTTCACCACATCGGTCCTGTGTGTCAAGATCGATTATTGCAACAACAGGCTGACAATGGCACAAGCATCAAGCTTCCTTCGCCGGGCACTTCTCTATGGTATGGTATTCCAACTATTACTGTAACAGCTTCCATGGTAGCCTGACATTTCACAGTGCCAGGCGCATCGCAAAAGATGCTGGACAAGTCGTGCAGCTTGAAGGTTGATTCAATCATCTACGATCTAGAGGACTCGGTCTTGCCCGAGGCAAAAGACGCGGCAAGGTCGCTGGTATCCAAGCACATATTTGGAAATGACATGATTCGTGCCTCGCGGACTCCTGATGAAGTGGCAGTTAGAGTCAATGGGGTCAAAACTGGCCTTGCCCTTCAAGACATCACCGAGGTAGTACATCCCCTGCTGGCCATATGTCCTGAGATGCGTCCATTTGAGGTCGCTGAAAGTACTCACTAGTCGAAACAAAACAGATTGTCCGCAGTGGTCGTCAAACCCTCGACACCATTGTGCTACCCAAGGTAGAGAGCGCAGCAGAGCTGCACTTCGTCGCCGACGTAATCAGGCACATCGCGCCAACTCGAGCTGTTTCTGGTATCGCCAACGACGAACGGCAACACCGACCCCTTACCGTCCTCGCACTGATCGAATCTGCCCGAGGTCTCTGCAACATCCATTCCATCTGCCGCGAGGGTCGCGCTCTCGGGATTCTGTCAGGAATCGCATTCGCAGCCGAGGACTTTGCTGCTGATCTTTCGCTCTCCCACCTACCAGACCGGCGAGAACTGCTCTTCGCACGGAGCTCTCTCGTCACTGCTGCTCGGGCCTTTGAGGTCCCTTCAATAGTCGACCTCGTCTCCACGGTAGTTCCCACTGATGCGGAACTGAAAGCGGCGCTGGCCGAGGAAAGCTTGGAGGGCCGAGCGCTGGGCTTTACGGGGAAGCAGTGCATTCACCCGCAGCAAGTCGGGGCAGTGCAGGCCGCATTTGGACCCTCCGAGCAGGAATTGGAATGGGCAGTGCGGGTCGACATTGGCGACGCTGCTGCAAGAAGGGAAGGGAAAGGCGCTTGGAGACTGGACGGCAAGATGGTGGATGCTCCCGTGTTGAAGCGAGCGAGGGAACTCCTACAGCGCGCGGACAAGTGTGGCATTGACACTATGTCTCTAAGAGCCAGGTTGGAAGGAGAAATGGGAGCTCCCTAACGCATATTCACCATGTACAACAGTAAATATTAAAAGAGGCTTGCAGTAACGGTATGGCTCGTGCCCTTTTGTAATCTAAGATACAGTCCCCAGGATATTGGCCTTCATGCAAATCTTGCCATTCTTCTCAGCAGTAATCTCCCACTCCTTTCTCTCCTCCCCATTTTGAACACTCGTGGTCTTGATCTCGTACAGTTCTCCGGCGTAGATTGGGGATAGAGCCCGGTAAGTGATGTGCTGAGGAAGAGCCTGCTTTCCGTGAACGTCCCCCCAGTAGTTTAGGATATTGATCAGGTTCAGCGGCCCATGGACAAGCTCGCCAGGATGCCCCTCCACATTCGTGGTCCAGTTCTCGTTGTAATGGATCATATGGGCATTGAACGTGAGAGCGGAGAAGCGGAAGAGGCCAACAGGAGACCAGCGCAGATGCCAGCTTGGAACACCTTCTGGTCGGTCGTCAGTATCGGATACGTCTAGTGCTTGCAGGGCCAGTTACCATCTCCGCTGCTCGAGACAATTGTAATATGGGATCGTTGGTGGTCGTTTTTCGCTTGGGGTCTCGTCGGCTGTGATAAGGCAGGGGCTGGTTTGGGTCGAAAAATCCATGATCTATGCCACATGAAGTCAGTCGGCCAACTAACATGCAATCTCTCGTCCGTCTCACCGTTGATCAATGATGCTCAATCCTCTTGGCCCCGAAAATCTTTTCTCCACGTCAACAAGGACCATGTCGTCGCCATTTCTACTCGTCTTCGGCGTAGCGCTTAATAGCTGCGTCCGCTCCTCAACCTCATCTCCAACCCGTAGTGCCGGGTTGGTACTATCACATCCGGCATGCGCTAGCCATGTCATGGAGCCTCCAGCCCACATGCGTCTCGAAAATGGTTCTGGGGCGTTGCACATTCGATCTGTCCCGTCCGGCCCGAGCTTCGACTCTAGACCGCCAGGCGTGAAGTATGCCAAATGCCAGCCAGGTGGGATCGGTGTACCTTCGGGTGGTGGAATCTCGGAGATGTCATTGCCTCCAAGTTCTCGCCGGCCAAGTGTCAGGCTAAGCTTCTGTAGCTGGTTCGCGTCAAGAACTTGTCGTCTCGTGATTGAAGTATTGGAAAAAGTCTCCATGAGACACTGGGCGGCATCTGCTGCAGTGACTCGGGAACTGAAGAGTCTTGTGGTGTCAGCCGTGGAGTTGGCCAGCCTGCCGATTTTGGTTGGCAATTGCCGCCAAGAGAGCGGATGTAGGATGGCATTGGCAAGCATTTTTGGACGCAGGAGCACGGCGCCTATTGCGCATAAGTTAATAAGACGTAATGTTGGAGTTGGGAGTTGACTTTGCTCTCAACCCATGTCTGCGATTGAGTTGTCAAGCCTCGCAACATTCGGCAGACAGACGTGCCGGCGATGTCGGCTGTTTGTGCGAGAAGCCGAGCTGGCCTCGCCTTCGGATGGGCTTTCCGTCAGCCACCAGCCGGCCCCATCCTTGGCGACCAGAACAAGGAATCGGAGCTACTATCAGAAGTATGGGTGTCGAATAGTCTAAAATAGGGAACAAGCAAAGATAAGGCAATCGCCAATTCAATTAAGTATGTAATTATTGCTTTTTCGATTAAACCCTAGTCTTATTATATGCACTAGCGAGAAATGCGTGCAGACCCCCTTTCTAGGGCTCAATCTGACAGCTACGCTGGCTCACACTCGCACGACTTGACCAACATCATCAATGATATAAGCGCATCCAAGCCATTCACCTACGCTTTCGCCTTCCAGTGAGGAGATGAAGGATTTCCTCCTCTTTCCTTTTACAATCTGCCTATTGTTGTTCCGGCCGTTGGTCATTCCGCCATCTCCTCGGCAGTGGCGCTGTTAGCTTCGACTCGGGAGTCAAGACAACTCTATCTCAGGCGAGACATGGACACGGCACGGAAGGCCACCAAGCGACGTACTGGCTTGGCGTGCCATTCTTGCCGTGCGCGCAAAGTACGCTGCGATGTACTAGCCGGAGCCCCCTGTGTAAACTGCCGTTGGGACAAAATTGAGGTGTGTGGCAGCCTGCCTCCATGTGTGTCCCCTTGACACCAACAACTCTTGACATTAGTGCGTCGTGACCCCAAGTCGGCGGCGACGGTGAGTTCACTTCTGGATGTTATTGTCTATTACAGCTCTGCAACCGCGTTGTGCACGACTCGACGGACTGCGACGCTAACAGCATCAATATATCAACAGTCCGAATTTGTGGCATGTCTGCTTCCGCCCAGGAACGGCGGGCGGCCCTCGCAATTCCCCGACCAAGGCCACAGCAACATCATATCCACCATGTCAACCACCGAGTAGCCCCGAGGTTGCAGTTGTTAAGCGCAACACGACCAGTAGCTCTGCCGCATTGGTTACCAGCGGCGAGGCGAACAGCTTGAGCAACAGCTTCGATGATGACGACCTAGAGCTCGACAGTAAGTCCCCTAGAAATCCCGACTCCCTTGTCTTTGCCATGCCATTACCTGTGGCCAGTAGTGGGGGCTTCAGACGTTGCCAATATCGCTCTTTCGCTTCAGCACGAAAATGGAAAAGAACATATAATTGACATAATTGGCAACCTTCTCCAGCTGGTCAACATTCCCAGGCTTCTGAGCGTCTCTCTCCGCATCAGCCTTCCGAACCCGTCGTCATCCCTTCATGCTCCCCAGAGTGGCCATGGAATCCCAGCTTAGCCATCCACGCCGACCTATTTAGCAACGGATTCATGGCTCAGCTATTCAACTGCCCCGAGAGCTCCGATGTTACATTTGACATTCGACTCCCTGCATTCATTCGGCCTCTGCCAAAGAAGATTGCCCCAATGGATGCCCAGTACCTCCAAGCCAAAGGCGCGTTATCTCTGCCTACAATTCCCATCCAAAATGCCCTTGTGCAGGCTTATGTCGAGTATGTTCATCCGCGATTTCCACTGCTGGATCTTCCCGGCCTTTTGCATATCATGCAGCGACGGGACGGGCTTTGCGAACAGATGAGCCTACTCCTGCTCCACTCCGTCATGTATGCCGGTGCAGCATTTGCCGACATTGAGAGTCTCCATCAAGCTGGATATGCCACACGCAGGGCAGCAAGAAGGGACCTTTACCAGAAGGCCAGGGTGCGTATTTGAATGTTTTCCGGGGCTATCCGCCGACGCCCGCATTGGCGGTCGCCCCAGGCGCCTTATTTGGCAATAGCTGTCATATTCTGACATGGCGAATCACTAGCTGCTCTACAATTTCGATTACGAACCTGACTGTCTGGTTGTCGTCCAATCCCTGCTGCTCATGGCCGGCTGGTATGAGACCCCCGATGAGCAAAAGGACAGCTGGCATTGGATAGGCGTGGCAATCACCCTGGCCCAGAGCATCGGCCTGAACTGCAACCCCGAAGAGTCCACGCAAATGTCAGATTCCGAAAAACGGTTACGGAAGCGTGTTTGGTGGTCTTGCTTCATGTATGATCGCCTCGTCGCGCTCGGGCTGCGATTCCCAACCAGGATCAACGACGACGACTTCAACGTACCTATGCTCGTTGAGAGTGACTTTGACGACCAAGAAACTCTGGGCTGCGACACAACTTTTCAGCAGAGTTCTCTTGCGCAAGACGTCGGACAGCAACGTGATCTGGCCACTATATTCATAGCAAGGGCCAAGCTATGCGTGCACATTGGTCATGTCATACAATCACAGTATTCAGTTCTTTTCAATCACGAAAAGTCTGGTAATACTACTACTAGGGCCATGATGCTGGCACCCAGGAAGCATCTTGATAACGTCGAAAGCGTCAACTCGATCTATTCTGAGCTCTGCACCTGGGCAGAGTCGCTTCCAAAGTGCTGTCACCATCAACGCATGACCACATGCGACGTCGAGAACGGGAAAGCGACCATCATACAGCGCATCTTGCTCCAAATGGAATTTCACACAGCTGTTTCAGCTCTATACAGGCCGTACTTTTGCCTCCCGCTGTCTCTAGATGTTGGGGCATATTTTCAGGCACGGGATACCTCACGTGTGCTCGTACGATACGCTGCATCGCGGGTCACCCGGTTGGTAACGGAGCTACAACAGGT
Source organism: Tolypocladium paradoxum (assembly GCA_002916505.1). Classification (NCBI taxonomy): domain Eukaryota; kingdom Fungi; phylum Ascomycota; class Sordariomycetes; order Hypocreales; family Ophiocordycipitaceae; genus Tolypocladium; species Tolypocladium paradoxum. The sequence goes on along the minus strand of PKSG01001110.1, from coordinate 187,472 downwards.
CCAACTGGATCGGTACCTACCCACCACTGGCATTACGATTATTCTATCAGCCGCCATTATTCACCTCGCGAACATGAGAAACTCATCATGGCAGGTTTGTGGGCATGCCATGAGAGACTTCCGGCGGTGCATGTCCATACTCGAGCCTCTCCGGGAGATCTACGCGGAAGCCGGTTACGCAAGCAGCTTCCTTAACCAGCAGTTAAGAAGTGCAGCAGCGACACGAGCTTTGCTCAGTCGACTCCCTCAATGAACGGCCAGTAGCCGTTTCAGCCGGGAGCAAGCACGCAACCAGCAGACATATCTTGTATTTCGCCATCCGAGCTGCTACTCAGCGACTCCATAGGCCTGGCATGATTAGGCCGCTTTGCCAAAAGACGCTTGTTAACGTGCACTGGCGAACAAGAAGCTGGATATCATGAGCGGTTTGTGAGGGCCATAGTGCCCTTCCTGAAGGAGCACGAAAAAGCATGCCGGAACGCTTCCGGGGCCTTTTGCGAATGGTGCGGTATCTTTGCTTCACGCGGATGATCCTCACGTTGTGGTTTGGGTCAGCTCCTTGTGTGGGAGAGGCCCTATGAAAACACAGAGGGCTTATATCTGGCACTCGTTCTCTCGTGGCGCAAGTGGGTGGTTGGATGCTGCATCCCCTTGAAAGAAAAGCGGGTGCTGATTGCAGTACACCACCAATATCATTGCCCATATCACTCTTTCGCTTCAGCAGCAAAATGGAGAATTACTTCAATTTCAAAAAAACGCTCAAGGCAGCCTCTCAGTATATCTCGCAGGGTTAAACAAACGATACGTGCTGACTTCTTCCGAGATGAGTTCTCATGCCATTGGGATGGTCAGTGGACTCGAAGCATGAATCCTACTTTCGAACGCTTAACCTGTCCGTTCGTCTACTCGCAACCGATATTGGCCACTCAGGAGACGAGGAAGCTCAGGAGGCCAGTAAAGCGGCCGAGAGAGTCCTTGGCTATCTCGCACGCATAGCGCGTCTCTTGGCGAAAAACGTCAACATCCATGATAGGCTTTGTATTCAAGATTTCTTCAAGCCCTCCCTGGAAGCCAGCATGTGCTTTGAACAATTGTCTGTGCAATCTTCAATTAGCATTAGCGCATCCACGACCTTCCCGGTATATCTTCGAACGTACGGCAGGGCGAGGTGTAGTCGGTTTGTCGGTCACAGGAAGTGAGATTCCGAGATCTCTTTCTCCTACAGCATTTTACCTCCGTAAAGCTTCTAGGGCCAAGGCCTTGCGGTAGGTTGGTGTCGGCCTGGTGCACGGGAGTTCGTTTAGGATGCATGATGCATGCGCAATATGCATTAACCAACGCGCGTATGCTTCGAGCGGCTCACCGGACCAAACATAGCTCAGCTACATGTAGATCCAGCCATGCTTCCAGTCCCGAACCACACCAAAGTCCACAGCTGGCGATCGCCCCCATGGATTGTTACAAATCATGTCTGCGATGAATCTCGCTTACTCTTCCGTCGTCGCATAGCGCCCGCCACTCATGCATTGTGGGGGCACTCGGCATAGTCTGGCTCATCAGTTTTCCGGCGTCTACTCTGCACTCGTTCCATGTTTTTTGCTGGTAGATTAGCGACTTACATGGGCTGCATACATCATTTTGTCCTCCTTGCCTTCTTAAATCGACAGCTCACTGGTGTGAGGTAGGGTGTGAATTGATATGTGCTGTCTAAAATGCGTGGCAAACGTTATTCGCTGGGTGGCGAAGTACGCCACAGCATTATTTCAAGTCTAAGAGGCTTTAAAAATAGTTTAACTTAGCCAGTATAGGCAAAGGTGGTAACCGAAAGTATCTTTATAGTTTAAATGCCTAACGGAATCGCGTCAGGGTATAAAATGTCCTCTCTTCGTCGGCGGCCAGCAATCGTCAAGTCGCTGGCTCCGACCAACAACAGATCAAACCGCGCCCGACTGGATACGGGATAAAATGGCCCTCTTATCTGGTCTTTTTTTCATCGGCGCCCTCCTCCTACATGCGGGGAGTGGCTATGCCGAGAATCCATGCCAGGCAAGGCGGCCCAACATCATTCTCATCTTGACCGACGACCAAGATCTCCACCTCGGCTCCCTCGACTACATGAAAAGCGTCCAAGAGCAGCTTATAGAAAAAGGCACATCATTCTCGAACCACTTCGCCACTGTTTCCCAATGCTGCCCAAGCCGAGCCTCGCTGCTTCGAGGCCAGCATGCTCACAACACTAATCTCACACATGTTGCGTCTCCTGGGTAGGAGAGACCAGACCCTATCGTGCCACGCAGAAGCACACATAGCTAAATTAATTCGCTTCCAGTGGCAACTACGCAAAGTGGCTAGTATCTGGCCACAACAAGGACTACCTGCCGACCTGGCTCAACTGGGCCGGATATCACACAGAGTGCAAGTTCCCCGACCCTCGCGTACACGGCGCAGCGTCGGATCGAGACTAATGCGAATTGATTCAATCAGATATCGGCAAGTTCATGAGTGGCTACAACACTGCGCTTTACCGCCAGCGTCCTGGGGCCTGGGACGTGGTCGACTTGTTGGTTAGTCTATTGCCCGCCAGACTCCAGGCCGAACTCCGTCAGGCATTTGCCAGCTAACATCGCAATGTCTCATCTTCTAGCTTGAACCGTGGGCCTACGACTACAACACTCCTGTGTTTTCATACAATGGGTTAACCCCTGTTGTGTACCACGGATACCACCAGACAGATGTGATCCGTGCCAAGGCGTAAGCCGTTCTCCATGTACGACTTAGCAAGGTGTGCACTGACAGGGCAAAACAGCTGCTCCAGGCTTCGACATCTTACTGAGGGGCAAGTTGATAAGCCATTCTACCTGACAATTGCTCCAGTGGCACCGCATGTGGAGTTTGGGGGGTTTCCCAAGCCACAGGTGAGGCACAAAAAAGCATTCCCGAAGGCCAAGGCACCACAGCACGCCAACTTCAACCCTTCGGATACCCATGCTCGGCAAAAGCCATCCTGGCTGAAACACCTGGAGCCACTGAACGATTCGCAGATCGATCATGTGAACATGCATTTTCGCCGCCGCATTCAGGCCCTGCAGGGTGTTGACGAGATTGTCCACGATGTCGTCGAGATTCTAGAGGAAAACGAGGTTCTGGACAATACGTACAGTGAGTCGACGGTCAACCTTTGACGCGCGCCAATTTCTTTTCCGTGATGCCCCCCAGATGAAGCTTGAACTGACCACATCTTCCCTCTCTCACAGTTATCTACACCACGGACAATGGCTATCACCTGGGCCAGCATCGTGTCATGGCCGGAAAGACACTGCCCTACCTCGAAGACACTAACCTCCCTTTTATTGTGAGAGGTCCGGGTGTTCCGGAAGGAAGAACGTCCCGACTGCCCGGAACTCATCTGGATCTGGCTCCAACATTCCTTGAGATTGCTTGTTTCGAACCCAACAACTTCCCGGTGTATTTTGATGGCCGTAGCTTGCTTGACAACTGGCGCTACCCCGACCGGATTGTTAATGCCTTCGAGTCAGCCACGCGCGACATTATCAATGTCGAGTTCTGGGGCCGATCCGGCGTCGAGGCCCCAGGCCACAAAGGCAGCATCGACAATAGCTACAAGACGATTCGCATTGTCGGCGCGGAGTCTTCGTGGCTGTATACCAGATGGTGTACAGGGGACACCGAGTTGTATGAAACATATGTACGTTTGCCCAGTACAGCCCGGCTAACTAATGTGACTGCTAACCAACACTTTGCTGTAATGCAGTTTGATGCTTTTGAGTTGGACAACCTGGCACCGAACGCGGCGCCCGGCAGCCTTCATATGCGGATGATGCACCGTCTGGACGCATTGCTCACGGCAACGAAGTCTTGCAGCCAAGACACCTGCCGCGACCCTTGGATAGTGCTCCAGAACAGCTGTGTTTCTGACAAAAGCTGCCCTCGTGCTAGCCTCTTCAACAGCATCAGAACCGCAATGGACCCAAGTTTTGACGACTTTTTTGCAAATTTGCCAAAGGTGCAGATAGCGGAATGCCTCGATATCCAAGATGTGCATAATGAGTGGCCCTACCTCCCGCCTTCGTCCTCGTCGCTGGGTTCCAAGCATCGCGAGCCAACGGACCATTACAAGTCACCAGCCCGACTTGGCAGGCCAGTGCCGAGAAACGCCATAGACCAGGGTACTTCGTCTCAACGTCACACTCAAATTTGGGAGATGGAGGAGAAGGCCCGCAAGCTCACCATGGAGGAACTTGGTGTATCTCCCTCTTGATTTACGGCAGCGGACGGGAACGGGCGTTTCCAAGGCCCTCTTAGATGATTGACCTAAAGGAGCAAGTAATTGAAGGAGCTAGGGAGGAGCGATATCGGGGCTAAAAATTTGGATCGAACATACACTACAAGTCTGAGCTCTCCAAGCAACGATGGAAGTAATGTGTACTCGTACAGCTGCCAGCAGCCGGCAAATAACAGTAACTGACAACAATAAGCCTTGATCGTTCAATCTTTCACACTCCCATCCTCACTCACACACCCAGGGGCACCACTACACCTCGGTTGTTGCTATTCCTCTCCGCCTCCAGCATGCCGGTAAGCATGACAAAGCAAATCGCCCAGTCAGGGCAGTAAGGGCTGTTCCATCCAAGATATTCCATCTAACAAAATACATATCCCCGCTAGGGAAGTAAGAGCTCAGAGAAGCCCATATAGCCTGCTGGAGGCTCGAGCTTACCAGACTTGGATTTATTTTCTCCTCGCCTTCAGCCAGTGTAATCGAAACCTCCATGTAATCCACCTCCGCTCAAATACCTGCTCCAGACATTTTCCGTTGTTCCCGTTGACCTATTGGCCCATATCAGCGCCCGTTGCTTCTAGCAGCACCCACCTCCCATCATCGGCCCGCATGGCATGGGCGGCGGGCAGGGCATGACGGGTGGAGGGCAAACAATTGGCGGCGGGCAAGGGTCAACAGGAGGCGGGCAAGGGTCGATAGGAGTGCAAGGACCGATTGGCGATGGACAATCGTCATCGGAGGGGCACCCGTCATCCGAAGGACACTCGAAGGGGCAACCGTCATCGGAGGAGCACTCCTCATCGGATGGACCCACGGGGTCTGGAGGACAAACGGGTCCCGAGGGGCAGACAGGAGGACAGACCGGCTCCGGGGGGCAGACCGGCTTGGGGTCCGTGGGACAAACGGGTATGACCGGAGGCATTCCAGGAGGGCAACAGGGACAGTGAAGGATGATTGTACCGTGGAATGGCCACGAGTTTGGATCGACGTTGCCATTAATGTTGTTGTTTGTAACGGTGTTCGTATTAGTGTTGATGTTAGTGTTCGTGTTCTTGTTGATATTGGTAGCAGTCGTGGTAGTGGTCGGAGCGGGCTTGGGCTTTGGCGGCGCCTTCTTTCTTGATGGAGCCTTCTTCGGCGCCTTTTTGGTAGGCTTGGCTCCATTGATGTTAGTGTTCGTATTCTTATTGGTGTTTGTGTTGACGTTGTTGTCGGTGGGTTTCTCGTCAACATCGTCGGGACCGTCGCAGTCAATCTGGTCGTCACAGTCGGTTCGCTCGTCGGAGTCGGGATCAGGAGCAGGATCGACACAGGTCGTAGGCTCTGTCTTTGAAGGCTTGACGTTGTTGATATTGATGTTTGTATTGATGTTGGTGTTGGTGTTGGTGTTGTTGGTCGTGTTGACGGGCTTGTCGTCAGCTTCGTCGCAGTTAGTCTGGTCGTTCCAATAGTCAAGCTCGTCTTCATCGCAGCTAGACTCTGGGGTTGGATCGGTGATTGCGGTGTCCTCATCCTTGGATGGTTCGAAGTTGTTGGTATTGGTGTTTGTGTTTGTGTTCGTGTTGGAGTTAATGTTGGTATTGGAGGTGTTGTTCGCAGGCTTCGAGTTCTTCTTGGTATCCTTCTTGGCAGTAGGCTTGGGCATGGAAGGCGCAGGGTTGTTGACATTGGTGTTATTGTTGACGTTGGTGTTCGTGTTTGTATTGGTGTTAGTGTTCGTGTTCGTGTTGATGTTGTTGTTGTTGCTGCTGCTGTCAGGCTTGGTTGACTGCCCAGCATCATCACCCTTTCCATCAGGAATATTCTTCAGGGCGACGTCAGAACACTCTCAGACGAGGCTAGAAATTGAAGGGAATCTGAACGGTTTACTCTGCTTACCAAAGGTGCCCAGGTCGTCGCTGCCTGGAACGCAGTCTGATTCTGCGGCGCGGCTATCATAAGCAGCTTGCTGGCATCCACCCAGGGGCGCTCTTCCCAGATATACCAGTCGGGCCAGCCAGCTCGGCTGATGAGTGTCGTAACCTCTATCTCGCCGTTGTTTACAAATCGAGGCACCGGCAGGATGAAACTTAGCTTGGCTAAGCCAGCTGGTCCCTTCAGTGGCAGCGGGTTCAGCTGAAGATCTCGCACCGCTGAGATGCGCTTTGCAGAGACTCGAGCGTTGTCCCAGTAGCCGGGCGTATCGCTGTTGGCCCACTTGAGGTCGTCCCCTCCCTTGGCCGTGTTAATCTGGAAGTCGATTCGCTGCTGCTTGAGCGTGCGGACGCGCAGCATTGGGAACACGGTCAGCTGGTGGATGGGATATGGCGGGAGGTTGTCGCGGATCTCAAGCCCGTTCTTGGTCGCCGTGGAAGGGATCGGGTTGTCTGTTTGAGGATTTCGGCCTTGGTGCCATGGTAGGAGCCCGCCGTGTTAGTAGTCAACTGAGCAGCCACACCAGGTGCATTGAGCTCCGACTCAAGGATCGGCTCCTTTTCATTGACGTTCGGCTTCTTAAACACCGACAGTGGCACCGTGGTGCCATGGCCGATCCGAGGCACCCACGCCACGGGTTCGACGATGTAGAGGTAGCCGCTCACCCTGTACCACTCGCCCTTGGCCCGACGACTAGTAAGGTCCGGGATGACCATACGTGAGGGGAGCTTTCCAAAAGACTTGGGCTGAATGCCGAAGACATCACGCAACTGGCCGGGCGAGAGGACGAATCCTTCGGCCTCCACCAGAGGGGGCTTCACCTTACCGAGCGTCGAGTCATCGAAAGTGATGGGCTCGGTGCTCGAGCTGTCGACATCAGCCAAACGCCTGTTCGAGGGTGCCATGGCGGAGAGCTGACAAAGATATTGAAGATTAAACAAGACGTCGGTCAGAACAGAAGTGTGGAGATGGGATGATGGGAGGAAGCTGTGTTGATATTGCTTAGCTAGAGAACAGGGTTGAGGGAGGAGGAGCTCGAGTTCTTATACCTGAGAGTCGAGGAATATTCCTGATATCTTTGCGTCGATTCTTCGCCCTCAACACGATGCACGTGTGGCGTCCAATGGTTTCTCTTCCAAGGAAACCTCATCATTGAATAGCCTCCGTATAAATGTCCTATACCCTCAGTGCTTTGCTTGGCTGCATTTGATAACTGACCAGCCGGCGTGCAGTCACCAGGCTACGCTGGGGGGTAGTATTATTGTCCGGATGCATCTCCAAGCTGCAGATGCGAAGGTCTCATCCAGTTGACACCGAATCGTATCCAACGGTCACGACTGTGGAGAGCTGAAGTCATTCCAATGATCCGAGAGACCCGAGACAATATTCAACATGTTCAATAAGGGTGTGGGCAGGTCATGCTGCCGTCACGCAGCCCGACTTCCTGGGCGAGGCTCAGAGTTCAGGGCTCAATCTCAGCTTGCCCCGAATGCAAGACACTAGCTCTTTTCGTATGCAACCCAGCTCGCCATGATTATTACATTGAAAGCGGACCGAAGATCATCGCGCCATCTTTGTATTCTTGACGGTAGTCACGGCACGTTGCCCGGCGGTTGCACACGATGGATTGGCCTTGAATTCGTGTCCAGGGTACGTTCGCCCGATGCGGAGCTAACCTATGCAACCTGAGTGGTGGTGTTAGGAACCAATCAGGGATGAAGTGTGGCCGTTGCCTGTTGGGCGACACGCAATTTGGCCCTCTCTGATCATAAGTTGCAACTTGCAGCATTCAGCTGCTGACCGGTTGTACAATTGTCCTCTCGAGGCCCCTTTTGACCAAGAAGCCATAGTCAGCCGAGATAGACTTACGTATCGTAATGACCGTGTAATGAAACATGAATTCCTGGCTACCAGACCAATCATTTGACCCAAGGGCTGGTCAGTCGCGGGCCCTTCGCTCCTTTTCTTGAGTATGAATAGTCCGACGAGTTTGTATGATCATAGGTCTCTTGGTTGCGAGGCAAGAGTGACATAGCATGGGTGGGATGACGAGATCGAAGGACGCAGAACGAGCCCCATCCTGTGATCAGAGTGAGGTCGTAGGGACTAGTATAATTACATGTAGTCTTGATGGGGGGACGTATTTATAGGGCGTTTTTGCTACATCACCAGCTAGTAAACCAGACCTGGAATTGGATGGACTACTGTGGCGGATAGTCCGCATCGTGGGTAGCCACAAGCTGTCCTTCATCTGGCAGTTATCAATCATATTATATGTGAAACTGTCAACATAGAACATGTATGGAGGTTTTGTGGGAACATTGGCGATAAACAATTGTCTTGACCAACTTGAGCGATCCGGTGCTACCCGCTTTCTTGCACACGGCTGTGCCTGGCAGCTGAACTATGGGGGCTTGCAAGTAAGTTCTCCAACGTAGTAAGATTCCTCAAGCTAGCTCTATTGCCCTCGGATACTCGCATGTTTTCATCGCTCTCAACAGGAAGGAAGAGACTGACTGTGCATCCATCGCCCCAGCCAGACCTGCGATCTCACGGGAAACTGCCCTTCATTTACCGTCGCAGACCCGGAAGTTTCCGCTGCCGTGATGATCGTTCTTATCCTCAATGACGTGGGTCATGACGCCGCAGAGGGTCTTGCCATCCTGAAGATAGACGGCACGAGCGGGGGTCCTGGTGTGCTCGTGCTTCTCGTCCTTCTTGTACACCGAGCCGTCCTTCATCACGGGATACTCGAAGAGCTTGGGGCTTTTCTCATTGCACTTCGGGTCGGCACCGTAGAAAATAAGTTGGGCGCCAGAGCCAGATCCGCCACCAAAGGCATGGGGGAATCTACATGTATCAATGACATGGCCAGTTACCATGAGGTGGCGATGTAACCCAAACTCACCCAGATTTGCCAGTAGTAACGCCTCCGGTTGTCCTGGCTTTATCAGCCCAGTCATACTTGATGACAAACTTTCCAAGGTTGGTTAGGCAGTGGAAGTCCGCGGCCTGAGAGTATTAGCCTTCGTCCGTGGGTGGAAGAGTCTGGTCAAACCCGTACAGCAGAAGCGGCCAGAACGACAACGGCGAAAACACTCTTGAGCATCATTTTGGCTGTGTTGTCTTTGACTGAGTTTGCGGGAGGAGGACAATTGTTGAGCTTGTTGGGGGCGTGGAGATGGAAGAGAAGCAGTTATCGAGAGCATGTCTTGTCTCATTTATACCTGGCACCTCTGCCTACTTATCTCCCTCGGCACGGAGATGCCGCGCCGACCATCGGACTGTCGGTCATGAAATAAATCGACATGTCCCATTATTTAGACGCTTTCAGCGGCCTGCATGTCGACGGCATATGCAAGCCGCCAATCTTCACCGTTCGGCATTCAGCATCTCCGCAAGTTCTCTCATGTGGCGTTCCTGCACCTGCTGAAACATTGAGAATCTTACAACATTTAGTCAAGGATCAAATGCATTGGAAGCAGCAGGCTTGTGGTCGTATCAATAACCCATGTGGGACTCGCGTCGCTTACGGTAAATTTCGCCTGTGTATATGCATGTAAGCCAGTCGTTGCAACGCTGTCACATTTGTCTGGCATGATGATCACTGACCGGTGATCATAGACTGGACTAGACCATGGAACGAGCCAGGAGGCACAACAAGTAGCCAAGGCTACTGGCTCACTTCCGAGCAATTGGTGATAATGCTATGATCCTTTGGGTATCTATTAATTATTACACCAACATGCTAGCATGCTGATTTGTCCTAACATCATCGCGAGTTTCCGCTTCGGTACATCCTATGTTGCGGAGGATGCGGGTGTGCTGTCATCCTTGTGCCCTGAGGCCAATCAACATATGAGGTAAGCCCATGCAGCCTGGTGTGGATAGCTTTCGGTGAACTACTCAAGCTGCGATGCCGAGTTATGAATAACAACACCCAACTATCCTCGTTTCCCTCCGCCGTTGTGCGCAGATCCCCTCCCTGCGGCATATGCGGTGAGATGCGGCTGTGCTCCAGCCCCCAATGTGCGGGCTGTGTCAGAAACAATATGGAGTCATGGTCCCATGGACTCCATCCAGATTCTTGGTACTTTAGGTGGCGTGAGATTCCGCTGTTTTCTAAAGTCCCTTGAGTTCATGTTACCAGTACTTGTCGCTCCGCGTCTTAATTGCCGGCAGGACCCCTGGGATCGTGCTGCACTGCTGACCGAGAGGAGGCAATTGGAGCCTAGGCAGTTAGTAGAAGGCATGGCCGGTGCGTTGTTTCATGCTTTCGTCGGGTATTACAAAACCTTTTCGTGACAGATGATGTGGGTAGTACATAATAGTTCTCCGCTTCCTGTGGCAATAACTTCTAGGGCATTGTTCCTCCATGTGCAGCTCCCATTAGACAAGTTACAACTTCCGACCCTCACGACCGTCGTAACAATGTCTTCTATTACTCTCAATATCTCAGATCCCGGGGACTCCAAGGCCGACAAGCAAATCACCGACACGCTCCAAAGTCTTGTCAATGGCTCTACAGATCCTGCCTCTGCTGCTCAAGTGATTGACCAGACCATTGTGGCTGACTGCCGGGAGGCACGAGATTCCTACACCTCAACATCTAGCTCTACCTCCAGCCAGGTTGACGATGGCACAATCCGTGCCCCTAGACCTGCGGGGTGGCTCAAGTTCCTTTGGAACTGTCTGGGCAAGGCTGCCATGGAGGTGCCATGTGATGACCCTTGCCAGGATCGCCTCGTAAGCCTCTTGCAGGAACTGCAGCGCCTGCCGCAACACAGCGTTCCTGAGCTTGTCTCCGGCGAGCTTACCGAAAGGGAACTTTTGGACCTTGACGCCCGCGAGCAAGTATGAAGGGCTGGAGCAATGGATGTGAGAGCTCGATCAAGGTGAGTTAATTTACAACTCAACGAATTGTTGCAGCTACTGACGCGGGCGTCTCAGGTACATTCACTGGCGCACAACAGGTGGAGAGCTCACGCAGCGTTGCTGCCTCGTATCTCAACTTCTCAGCCTTCCTGGCCCGGCTTCTTGCCAGCGAAGTTGCGGAAGCGACACGACTGAGTGCCCTGATTCGGCCATCGCCTTTCGGAACAAGCAGCCCGCTTGCCAGCGCAACGAATGCCGATGCCACCGAAGCTGCGAAGCACCATGGACCATATGCCTCGGCCGCGACCCAGTGGATTTCTCATGCGGGAGACGCTCTTTTCGAAATGTGCGAGAAGGGCGCGCTCATTGAGATTGGCAAGCAGAAGTGGACTCGCGTTCTTTGGAACGGATGGAAGGCAAAGTTTGACACGATTGCCAAGGCAGATCGGTTCAGCAGCGAGCGTCGCGGCTTGGCTACGCAGGCTGTAGAACGGATGACCCAGATAGAGGAGAGCGGCACGTCTAGCAACATTGTCGAGAAGTTTGGCTTCATGTCCGCCGAAGAGGACTAAGATACAAGCCGAATCCCAATGAAGCTCTAGCATTGTGCGTTATATCTTTGGGTTGCGGCTACGTGTGATGATGGCTCTAGTAAGATCCAAGAGGTTCAAGTTTGCCGGCGTGATATACCTGAATCCCCAAGAGCCAGACTTTGCCGACATCCGACTGCTCTATAACGCTCGTATCCTAATGAACGATCGCATCTAGCTGCAATTAAACTTACATCATCCCGCTACAAAAAAATAGTGCAATACATCTTACACACCAAGTGATCCCTGCTGCGCTTTCGGGGGCCTCAACCCAAGCAGATCCAAGAACGGCCCATCATGCACGCCAACAAGGTATGCAGGCTCACTGCTCGACCCATTCACATGTCGAAGCTTGGACCAGGACGGAACAGCAAAAGTATCCCGCGACACCCAGTTGAAGGTGACGCGCTCCCCAGACGGCGACTCGACGATGCTGTGGCCACGTCCTTCGTAACAGTGGTAGATGAACGAGCTGCTGTCTTGCATTGTTTCCGTCGGGACGCCTGGGCCGATACGCTCGGCCTGGACGCCGAGGGTTGTGGAGAGCGGCTTGTCGCCCTTGGCGCGGTAATGATAGATTGCGTGGTCCTTGTTCTGGCCATCCAGGGCCTCCTGCGCCTGCGCCCACGGATGACGCCACTCGCAAAGATCCATCTGCCTAACGTCGCAAGTCAGCATATCTGTCCACCTCAAGTGCGCGTAGTACCAGGAGTCTTACGTGCTAGGATGTCGCTTCTCGCCGTAACCTTCAGCGAAATGTACCCTTGCGTAGGTGAACAGGGGCAGGTTCAGGGCATCCAACCAGACGACTGGGGCGGAACTCTCGTTTCCATGGTCGTGCCAGTACCACGATGGCGTTACGACAACGTCGCCGCGAATCAAGGGCATTTTCTTTCCCTGTACGGCGGTGAAGCCCTCGCCGTCGATGATGAAGCGGCATGCGGTGGCGATATGCCGATGCGCCGGCGCGGTTTCACCGGGATTGACCATCTGGAGACCTCCATAGATGGTGTCCGTGGTATGTGGAGAGTCTGTGAGTTGTCGTCAGCTTCCTTCACAGGCAGTTTGTGTCTGAGAATGCGTCTGCTCCGAGACGAAAGCTACGAGTAATGCTACGGGAGTTACCAACGTACCCATGCCCGGGTTGACAAGCATCAGGACTCGCCGCTCGGCCATTTCCTCCGGCACAAGCTTGCCTGCTTTGACCAGGCACGGAAGCGTCTCTTCATACCTCCACATATACGGTCTTGCGATGGGGTTCGGCGTCGGCGGCACCATCGTGCCCATCCTCGACCACAGCGGCTCGAGGTGCTTCGCCGGCAGCGCCTGGAGGTACTCGTCCATGACGGCGTCCGTGTGAGCAGTCTTGGTCAAAGAGCCCATTCCAAGTGTCGGCGTTGCACTTTCTTGAGCAAAGCAAGCTTGAATCGCTGCACAACGGGCATCTCGTCCAGATCAGATAAGGGAGTATGCCGTCGTTTTACCCCCTCATCGCCACTTCGCAGAAACTCGAGCCCCCACCTACCGCCGTCGCACAAAGGCCGTTAACGTTTCAACCGGTATTCTTAGCGATCCCCCTCCCACATACCGAGCACAAGGCCAAGTCTCGGTGCAGGGATATGGCCCATGGGGACAAGGAGAGTCGGCCAACACGCCGCGCGAGGCTTCTGCCAGTCCGACCGGACCTGCACCCGATTGGTCAATTCACCATCTTCCGGGAACTGGCGGACGCCGCCTCCTCCGTCGCATACGAGGGCTCAATCACCATATTAGTATACTCGTGGCATTCTTCATCCTCTGGTTAGTTGGATGATGCGCCGATTCATGTTGAGACAACTTCTCATCAAACTATCCTTCCTCTCATCGAAAATGAGAAGGCCCTCACTGACTGGTTGGCGAAGAATGATCCATGGGCAGTTGGGCTTCAGGGGCCAAGCCATGTTGGCCCTCTGACAAAGGGTGACAAGGTTCATGTCAAGGCCCTCAGGACATCCTGCGACCATCCGATGTACCCATCATCCGCTGCATTGGCCTGAATTACATGAAGCACAGTGAGCAAATTGCTCAGGCTTTGATAATGAGGCTAACAGGGACATCAAATTCAAGAAGGAGGTCGTAAGCCGCCGATTATCCCTCCGTCTTCATCAAGCCTGCAACGTCGCTCGCCGGTTTTGACGAAGACGTCCCTATTCCCAAGATTGCGCAAGACGGCACCCTCGACCACGAGGATGAGCTGGTAAGTCGAAGCATGCTTCCATTCTTTCACATGTATGTCTCAGCCAATGAGCCCGCCTCTGCCAGGCCATTGTGATTGGTAAAGCCGGCAAGGACATTCCCAAGGAGCCTGCGCTGGAGTTTATAGATGGGTACTGCGTTTCCAACGACGTGGCCGCCCGCGGCTGGCAACGCGACCCAGCCAAGGCCGGTGTCGTACCGATGCGGTGCTTCAGCAAAGGCTTGACAAGTTTGCGCCTCTGGGACCGATGCTGGCAGCTCCCTCGGTAGTTGGCGCGGTGTCTGATTTGCATAGTCGCACGCTTGTCAATGGTGAGGAGCGCCAAAGCACCAGCACGAGTGGCCTGCTGTTTGTGTCGAGGCTATCGTCAGCTTTTTGCAGCCAAGGAATTTCCCTGGAGGCCGGTTCTGTGGAACTCCATCAGGCGTTTTCATGGGCATGAAGGAGCCCAAGTACCTCGACGGTGATGTGGTCGAGTTGATCACCACTGGGCTGGGAAGCGTCAGAAATAAGATGGCATTCGAGTAAAGTGGACAGCATGAAGGGTTGCATCCATGTATACAATAGGGCACTAGAATAGGGGCATAGATGTTACTCATTGAGAAGACCCCAGGCATTCATATCATTCAGCCATGAAAAGTCATCAATTTCGAACGTCAGGTCGCCGAGGTCAAGGTCCGGGAACGGGGCAAATTGCTGATCGTCAGCCACTTGTGGCAGAGTGCCCAGAACTGGACGTTGGTCAGGTGGTTCCATGTCCTGGGTCGAGGCCACCACGGAGTTCCGAGCTGCCGTGCCGGGTACACTGGGTACTATTTTGGATGCCAGGATCTGCAAGGCAGCCACGCAGCGTTTTGGCGACTGGCCCAATTCTTCGTGGGCTTGCAAGACTTCCATGGCTTGATTCCAGGCCCTGTTCACTTCTTCCGGGGGGAACATGTCGGCGCGGAGCTTGGCTGCGATGAGAACGGTGGCAGCGGAGAAGACGTAATATACTCGGTACCACCAGGCTGGTAGCAGTCCGACGGTGCCGTCGGTTGCTTGATACTTGAGCAGGAGCCCAATGATGCACTGTGCCGTGTCGACACAGAAGTAGGCGCACTGCTGCATGACTCGGTTCTGGAGGTTGTCGTAGGGCCGGGAAGACCCCGCCGAAGCCTGATGTAGACAAACTCGGGCCAAGACGGGCCGCAAAAGAAACATGCGCGCGTGGAGAAATCTGGAGAGCCATTAGAAGCAGGTCCCGTGGAGACGGACTGAGGAAAGCGGAGTACGGAACCTTATGCGGAGTATAACAGCTTGTCGATACGCAACTTCGTTGGTCATGACGCTCGGGTCGCTCAAGACGAGATGATTCGGAAGGCTATCCTCCCACTTGCTCATGGCTCCGTCAAGCTGCATTACGACCCCGAGGTCGGCATCTTGTTTCTCAAGCTGGACGGCGCTGCGTGGACGCGGACCTGGTCCTCCGGAATAGAACGCAAGGATGACTTTATGGGTTATCTCATAAAGCTCAGCTGATTTGACGAAGAACGATGCCTCCGTGAGAAGACCCGACTCGTCCGGCTCAGTGCCCCATGAGGTGGTTGGCAGCGGCACAGCCAATGCCAGATGCTCCGAGACCATGGCCGGACGGCCGTGAGTGAGAGACACCATGCTGAGCCGGTCAGGCATATTTCGGACAGCTTGCAAAACACTTTCTCGGGTGGCTTACCGGTCCATAAGGACGCATCCGTGCCAAACTCGGCGAATCAACTCGCGGCGTGCCGGGGTTGTCTGGTCAGCCGACGTCTCGGGTAGATGCAGGCCCAAGCCCTGCGCAATCCGCACAGCTGAACCGACAATCATCCACGTTTGGTGTGGATGGTTGGTGCTCTGAAGGTACTGGCTAGTCAAGAGTAGGTACTGCACAAGCTCCAGGGACCCTTGGTCCCACAGATTCAGATCCAGGAGGTCTTGGGCTCGCCGGAAGTACACATTGCTAGTTTCGTCTCGCTTCTCTGGTGTCAGAGACTCGACCAGCTGTGTCGACATGGCAAAGATGACGTTGAGCGTCGCAACGAATATCCTCTCGTCAGTTTCCATGGGCGTTCCAGCGAAGAGGTTTGCATAGAAGACCTCCCACTTCCGCCGGTCGAGAAATGGGTACAAGGGGTCGACATAGAACCAGTAGACGCCCATCAGATGGTCGGCCTGACGTCGCGGAGGAAGCACATCGCTGGCGGTGCTATGCATGCCGCTCCTCCTCAATGGGCTCAACGTGGCTGGCCCTGGTGCCGCATTGTGGCGAGAAGCGACGGGGTGCGTCTGTCCCAGGCGAAGGCCAATGGCTGCCTTGATCTGAGCCGTGAAGGATCCGGCGCTGCTGCTCCCAAAGTATTCGCCCGTGCTGACACCCTCATCGACCACGGCGGTCATGGAGTCGATCACCGAAGGGCTGGTATCGGCCGGCGCCGTTGAGGCCACATCACTGCCGTCTGTCGCAGGCTTCAGCGCCGCTGGCCGACCTGCAGCCGGCCCTGCAGCTGGCCCTGCAGGTGACAGGCTCGCCACGGTCTGCCGCGACGGCTGGGCCTGTGTGGTGAAGTAGGCGCCGGGGCGGGGACTCAGCTGTGTTGGCTCTCGGGCAGCCAAGCGGACATGGGTTGCCGCAGGACGCGGCGGTCGTTGGGTCCCAGACGGAGGCGCCGATGGCTTGTCCCGCACTGGCATGCCCTCGCCGTCGTCGCCGTACTTGCACTTATCCCCCCGTCCAAACCGCTTTGAGCAGTTTCCGCATGCTGCTGGCGTGTCAGAACGGCATCCAAGCTGGGCCAGCCACTGGCGGCGACTCACCCGGCCTCACGCCATCGCACTTGACCTTCCGCGCGCGACACGTGTCACAGGCTACATCAATCTTCAGCCGCTTGGTTCTGTGGAGTCCTGTAGGCGGGACTCCAGCCGGGCCGGGAGCCGATGCCATTACCCGACGGCGCGAATGGATCGTGGATCTTGCAAAAGCACCGTCGCCACTCGGGATGCCTGCCGCGCATCGTGTCCCGCACCACGCTCCGCGGTTACATAAGCGTCGGAATGGACAGCGCGAACTTCGACAATAAGTGGATGGGACGCGACAACAACTAACCTAAGCGGGAAGTCAATGTTCCGGATTGGTATACCTGTTCCGACGCAGCCAACCAGGGCTTCCGGTCCGAGGGCCATATATCTCCACCACCCCCCGCCCTGCACAAGGTAACTACGAGTATGCATCCTCTTTGCATCACCGAGAGCTCCTGGAGCGGATTTTGTTGCCAGGGCGAATCCGAAACCTGTGGGTTGTTAGAGCCGGTCGTCGCACATTGCCGCAGCCGGGATGCCTGGACCGCGTCACTCACCCGCCGTCCAAACTTGCCGTCCACATAAGCAGACGTGCTCCCTTGGCCGAGGCCGGCACAGTGCAAAGTGCCGGTCCGCGAGTCTTGCAAATTACTTTGTGTTTCGGTGGGCAACAATATCCACATGCCGGCCGCGAAACTTCGCAAGCTGTGGGCGTGTACGCCAAAGTCGCCATCATCATGTACCGGCCATCCCGTGCAGGCAACCGCCCACCAATTCACTACCCTGATGGCTGTCTCTTGAGTCGCAAGTGTGTCGGTCATCTTTATACTGAGTACCCTGTCGGCGCTTGCTGCGACGGAAGTGGCGCCTCGGAAGAGCTTCCGAGCAACAGTCCGAACATCGAATCGGAACCACAGCTGTCCAACTCAGGCTCGACACGTAGAAGTGCTTTGTACTACTCGTATATTCCTTTTTCATCTCATGGGTAACCTTGAATGAATGTACTGCCCAACTAATTGAATGCAAACATACGGCCACCTTGTACGAAGAAGTGTCTACATGATTCAATGCGAACAAAATGAGATGGATGCCACAGTTATCTCCGTCGTCATGCTCAAGGCTGTCGACAGCGGCTTGGAGCGGGGGATCTTTGACTTGACACATAAATGATGCATGGGACCCACGTCGTCAGTATCGCATTCGATAGTATGATCAAGGAGTATTTACCACGATTGGCAGTTGCAACCACCGCCGTCGCTTGTCACGGGGAGCAAGCATCAAAGAGCTGGCCGCAGATGCCGGAGCAAGGAACGTACAGGAGGCTGCGTTTCAAGAAGCAGAAGCATATCGCAGGACGCAACTCTATATTCACGCAGAGCTTGAGCCCAGACGCCCGCGTTGATGTAGTGTACCCATGGAGACCTCACCGTCACGGGACCACATTGGCCGCTGCATAGTTCATGTGGAGCATGACACCGACCCGCCAGCCGTGCATGGATATCTCCGCGTGGAGTTTAAGCCCCGAGAATTGAGCGGACCGTCCCCATCGGCATGCAGCAAGGCCCGAGCTTGTCATGGGGACTAACGTCGTCGACAATGTGTCTGCCATGATATGATGGACGTCCGATGGAGAGGCGGCATGGCTCGAGACTTGCTGACTCTCAGCCATCAATCGCATCGGTTGCAAGGGGCGTGGCTGACAAGGCAAGGGGCTCAGCTGGACTCGGACACGCCGACTCGCGTTGCATTGAGTCTGCAAGGGCAGCATGAACACGGCAGCCACGGACGCCCCGAGCCCTCATTCCGCTCATGTCGGGCGGGCGTTGGAAAGCCAGCGGCTCGACTCAATACTGAGTGATTGCGATAATCAATTTCTCCCATGCCCCCCGTTGAACGTCGTCGCGCCATCACGCCAGTGCGTGCCGGTCGTTGCAAACCGGTGGAGCACTGCATCTACCGGCTCCACGGGTAACTCGGCCACTCCCGCCTTGGCGCGGCCCCTATCCCTCCCCAGGCCTGCCTGCAGGGGCGGCACAATGCCAGCTCGAGGGAGCCGTCGAGCACATCAACCGATGCTGTGTCACCGCCCAGCCCTTGCGCCATCTGCGGGCGCCAGAGGCACATCACGGCCGCCATCGCCTGGCGGCTCCGGGTCCTGGCCGAGACCTCCGAGGTGTAGAGCTCCCCTTCCCCCTTTTGGAAGTCTTGCCGCGCCCGCCTCGCCCGACTGCACCTCGCCTAACTGCTGTCTCGGGCCTCTTGCAGTGTCTCGCCCGGAGGCGCCGCTGCAGAGCGCCGAGAGCGTCCATCGCCGCCAGCTGCGCATCGAACGCGAGGAAGATTGAGCCTTTGCCGTGTCCATCAGCGAGCGTTTCGTACCCATTATGAGCGCCCAAGCGGTCAGTATGGGTCTAAGGATGCTCTTCTCACTTGGCCAGGGGGGAGACGACGATGCTGGAGGGAGGCTGCACAGACCGTTGACGGATATATAAACGCCTGTCCTCCCACGATGAGGTTTGAAGGCCTCGGACTCAGCAGCGCATCTCCTCCCTCATCCTCCCTCTCGGCCGTCTACTTTCGGCCCTCCGGCAACTCGTCCAGCATCAGAGACTCACGTCCGCAGAGAACCCGTCCTTAAAATGAAGGCTGGACGTCTTCTTGCTCTTGCCGCCGTGGCGTTTGGCAGCCCCATTGGGTCCATCGAGGACTATGTCAGCGACCTTGAGCGGAGAAGTCGGTTTCCAGTATCCACCTCCTTTGAAGACCATCTAGACTAACGGAGGGCCGTTCAGACGACGTCTCGGAGCAGGACTACGGCAACCTCAAGTTCTACGTCCAGCATGCCGCTGCTGCGTACTGCAACTTGGACAAGCAGCCTGGAGAGGCCATTCAGTGCGGGGGTCGCTGCCCGGGTGTCGAGGGGGACAAGGCCACCATCGTTGACACCTTTGTGTAAGCCAAAACCCGGCATATGATTCTTCGAGTCATAAGACGGCTTTCAGCTAACACGGTGTTGCGCCAGCGGCGCCTTGACCGGAGTTGGCGGCTACGTCGCCGTCGACCACGCCCGCCGTGAGATTGTCCTGTCCGTCCGCGGCAGCAACAACATCCGCAACTTCGTCACCGATGTCATCTTTGCCTTTCAAAGCTGCGACCTGACCAACCGGTGCAAGATCCACGCCGGCTTCGCCGAGGGCTGGGAGGACATCGCCGCCGCCGCCACGGGCGCCATGACGACCGCCCGCAGCGCCAACCCGGGCTACAAGTTCATCATCACCGGCCACTCCCTCGGCGGCGCCGTCGCCACGCTCGCGACTGCCTACCTCCGCCGCAACGGCTTCGCCGCCGACGCCTACACCTTCGGCTCCCCGCGCGTCGGCAACGACCACTTCGCCAACTTCATGTCCAGCCAGCCTGGCGGCCAGTGGCGCGTCACCCACCGCGACGACCCCGTCCCCCGCCTGCCCCCCATCTTCCTCGGCTACCGCCACGTCTCGCCCGAGTTCTGGCTGGCCAGCGGCAAGCCCAGCCAGAACGACTACCGCATCAGCGACATCAAGACGTGCCCCGGCATCGCCAACACCGCCTGCAACGGCGGCACCTTTGGCTTCAACGTCATCTCCCACCTGCTCTACCTGGGCGACACCGCCGGCTGCGCCCCGCTCCCGCTCACCTGGAAGCGCCACGAGCAGGGCATTTCCAACGCGGAGCTCGAGCAGCGGCTCAACGATTGGAGCCAGAAGGATCAGGCGTTTGTCAAGAACATGAAGATCTGAGCACATCGCAGCTTGATACTGGGCTGTCATCCCGCTGCCTCCCCCTTGGAGGCATCGTGAGCAAAAGGCTGAGTACGTTGGCCTAAGCCACCCCGACTCAGGGCTCCGAGAGGCCGACTGAGAGCCCTCTTCCAACGGCCCCGTTCAAGAGGCCGTCCCATCGTATCGAGTAGCGTCAGCGGCCGGCGACTTGGCCAAACACCTGTTCATCTCCTCATTGTGCACAGCGCTTAGCATATAATGTCTAGCACAGTACCAGCGTTCCGTATTTACTGCATTTTCCTTTTACACTGCGCAGACGTATACAATAAGCCTGCCAAAATGTACATCTTATCATTCATACAACCGTAAAGCTCCATGCATGTCCCGTTGTGCCATCTGACAAGGCCCGTGACGCCATTCATCCGAAAGACCAGCTTCGGCCAAGACCCTGGCGAACCCAAATCTCAAGTGAAATGTCACACCTGTGAAAGATCAAATCCCCACGCCCTCAGTGCATTCCCTCAGTTACCATGCCCTGGGCATTGGGCACCCCCACCAGGATGACCCCGCGCGGAACCCTCGCATCCTTGACCTTCATGCAGCCAAACACATTGACTTCCTTGATCTTCGGGCAGCCGCGGAAAATGCACCCCAAGATGAAGTCTGTCACCTCCTCGCAGAAGCTAATCTCCAGCTTCTTCAGCTCGGGGTAGTTTGCCTTGTCGTCAAAGACCTCCTCAAATGCCTCTCGCGAGATATGGCGGCAGGCATGCACGTTCAGGTGCTCCAACTTTGGCCCAGAGTGCGCCATAAGTGCCTTGAAGCCTTCGCCGCAGAGGCCGACTTTGTCATCATTATGACGGGGCCGAGTCGAGTCAACGTGTCGGCATTTTTGCAGGTCCAAGTAATGCACTGGAGGGTTCTGCCAACCCGTGAAGAGCTGGACGAAGCCCTGATCCGTCATTTTCTCGCTGTCGGTAATGCGCAGCTTGTGGAGAGAGCGGCAATGCTCGTGGATTGCTCGCAGAACATTGTCATCGGTGCCTGGGACAACCTTCAGAGACAAGGTTTTGAGGCCATGCCCAATCCTGGACACGGCACTAGAAATGGATGCCGAGGAGATGGGATTCTGCAACTGCAGGCCGAGATGCTCAAGAGACGAGAGTTCGCCAATGGCCTCCACGCCCTTGCTTGTGAGCTTTTGGTTGTTCTCAACCTTGAGACGCAGAAGATTGGGACAGTGATTCGCGATCGTGGTAATGCTCTCGTCGCCAAAGTGATTGTCGGTGTAGTAGACTTGCAGGGCCTTGAGAGCCTGTCCCTTTGCAGCGAAATACTCGTGCCACTTCTCTTCGCTCAGCAAATTTGCGCCGTGCAAGTAGAAGCTCTCCAGGGCGATGTCGCGAGAGAGGAGGTAGTCCATGACCTCATCTTTGAACTGAATGGCACATCGGGCTTTGAATCTTCGCAGATTCGGGGCAACTTGGAAGATGCCGATAAAGTCCTGGTCGCCTAGTCTCGCACCATCGTAAATGTGAAGACTCTCGGTCGTGGGTTGCGCAAACAAAGGCAACGTCTCTGGCTTCAGCAGCCTGCGTTTCGAAAACAGTCTTGCAATTTTGTCGATTAAGTGGTCTGGCAAGTCGCCCAGGCTGTCGGCCATGTCGACGTTTTTGGCCAAGGTGTGGACGCACAGGGTAGCCAGGCTCTTGGTGCCCACATCCCCATCTAGGATGCGGCTTTGCATGGCACGACGCGAGCCGACGCCGCCAGCCTGCTTGCGCGGCTTCTTCTTGGGCTGGCCGCCCTCTCTCTCTTTCGCAAGTTCCTTTCCGCAGGGGGCACACAGCAGACCTCCGTCGGGTCCAGCGAGGGAATAAGGGGTCACAGTGAATCTTTTGCCGCATATGTCGCAGTTTTCCATCTGGCCAGGCATCGGTGCATTAGTTGACTCGAATATCGCCCGTGCGATTTCGTCGTCGGACTCGTCGTCGGCGTGCTTCTTGCGCTTTTTGAAGGCCTTGGTGTTCTTGATCTTCTCTATCGCCTTCTTCTCATCGGCTTTCTTCCTGGTCTTTGCCGCTTCGGTCGCATTGCGAATTGACTGCCTACGGCTGCTGCTGGATTCGGCAGCTGGGGCAGTAACCTGCTCGCCGTTCTGCTCCGCCTGAGCTGCGGCTTGCTGCCGGCGCAGTTCGGCATCATCCCTGATCTGACGAGCAGATATGTTGTGCGACTACATGTCCGATCAGCAGCTGTCTTAATGCGAGAAATGAGGTGTGCATTTACGGCAAGGAAGTCCGTCAAGGCCGATTGGCTAGAGTCACATATGTCAGTGGTGAACGGACAGAAGGGAAGGTTGGCGATGTGCTTACGGTCCCGTGACGTTGCGAGCAGGCCGTCCATTCTGGTCCTGGTTCTGGGTCGGTCTCTGACGAGCCCTTGAAGAAAGAAGCGGCATCGTCAGCTGGCTTGTCACACAGAGAGCATTAAAGGACTGCAGCAACTTACATTGTCTCGGTCCGTCGGCAGCGGCAGCTGATTGCTTGGTGATTTCCGGGGACAAAACTCTCGTGGACAGGCAAAACGAGTCAGAAGCGAGACGCGGCAAGGCTGGACGACGGGAGCAGGTGGCGTTCATCGCTGTTCAGTCTCCCAGTGCCAATTATGGCGTGTTGCAGCGATAGCGTGGAGCTAACACGGTGTCATGTGACCTGCGCGCATTTTAATTAAATCCAATGCGCACTGTCCAAATTCACTGTTCGTCCCAGAAAACCTGTCGCGATGGGGTCCTGCCTACCGTGCGGGGCTCCACTCGCACGGCCTTTCAGCCCAGCACGTGCTTTCGTGTTAAGTGAAAACGCGGGTGTCGCCCTTTCGCCTCAGGCACTGTGGATTGGCGCCTTCAGGCACGCCAGAAAAAGGAGCACCAGTGGCAACCTTTTCATCTGGCATTTTCACAGCTGCAATTCATCACATCCTTTGCATCTGCATCGATTGCGCTGCACGAGATCGAGCCCTGGCAATTTTCTTGCTCCACGAGGGCGGTGACAAGCCCAAGCCCCCGGGAGAAGGACTTGGGCCGTCGACACTCCAGCGCTGCGTCACCCTGGAAACTCACTTCGGTCACTTGACGGTCGCCATCGTTCTCTGGCCGCATCGACTCTGTCCCCGTACCAACGCCCCCTGCAGTTTGTTTTCATCCAACCTGCACACTAGCGTCTGCTGCGCAATTTGCCTTCTTCCAAGTCACCACTGCAGCCTCTCCCACAGGCAACGTCTGTGCCATTCGTTGTGAGGCGATCAAGATTGACGCTTGATAACCGCCTTGGAAGACGACGACAACCACGATGCCTCGCGGCCGCCGCTCGCTGCAGAGCGCAGCCACTCCTGCCTCAGAAAGACTCTGTATGCAACCACACTGTTATCTACTGGCCATCGATTCTCGCAGCTAACATGACATCTCATAGCCTCCGCCAATACCTCTGGAAATGAGACCGGACGCCTCACCCGCTCCAGCTCGTCCAAGAGGCCTGGGCAGTCGACCAGTTGTGACGGCATCGACGTGATGGGTGCGCCAAGCACATCCACGCCGGCTACAAAACGGCCCAGGGGCAGACCCTCTCGTGCCTCGCTGCTGTCCAATGCCAATGACTCCGCTGCCGCATCGCCTGCCTCTACGGACATAGCACCTCCTAGCCTCAAGCGCTCTCGCGGCAGACCAAGCAAAGCCTCTGTTGTGGGCAGCGAATCTGTCTCATCGGTGCCAACGCCCGTCGACGCATCATCTGATAGCGAATACTCCACGCCCGCCACCAGCAAAGTGCCCACTCCCGTTGCGGCAGACGAACTCGCATCTTCCAGGCCTTCCAAGCCAGCCACGTCCTTTGAAGTACGCCTCCCGGCAAAGACTCACCAACAGGCTCCAGACAGTGAGCGAGCGTTGCGGACCAGCATTTATTCGCTGAATACCGGACCTAAGCGCAATGCCGGCGAGGTTATGGACACGGATGATGACGATGATTTCTCCGACGCATCTCCTGATGCCAAGACTGCCCGCCGCCTTCAGCAAGAAGAATTCACAAAGGCAGGCATGGCTGCCATGCCCCAGACAAGCTCTGCCGGTCGGCGTAGTCGCCCCTCGACTTCTTCAGCACAATTCTTATCCCCAATGACCACCATAGCTGCCCCGAAGCGTGGTCGAGCCTCCACCGGGTCGACAACACAACAAGCACCGCCCGCCAAGAGGAGCAAGGTCATACCAGACTCCGATGATCTTTCGGCTTCTGACATCAACATGGATGCTGAAATTGCCGCCGCCGCCGCACTGGACTCAGATGAACTCTCGGAGCCTTTTGCATCAGAAGACGAAGCTTCATTCACCGATTCGGATGAGTTGAGCGAGCTTGACAAATTCTTAGACTCTGACAGCGAGGACGAGCCCCTCAGTGCTGTCGGGAGAGCCAAACTGCCAGCAAAAGCACCAGTCCGCGCCCGTAAGTGGAACAGCCCAGCCAAGGCCGCCAGAAAGCCAGCTGCACGAAAGCCCGTTACCCGCCGCGCCACGGGCAAATCCCACACTGCCGCGCTGCCGGACGATTCCGATGCGGGCGACGATCTCAATGGCGAATCTGCCAACTCCATCGACATTTTGGGGTCGGATTTGACGCCCAGCTCTTCAGTGTCCGGTCTCAATTCTACCGCTACTAGTGATGCGGAACTTGACGCTGAACTCGAGGAGAGCCTGGCAGCGATGAGGCGCATCGCTGCTACACGCCGTGGCTACAGGAGAACCGGCAACAATCGACGCCTTAAGAAGGAGCGTGATCGTCTGGAAACACACCACCCTGAGATTACCACCATGTGGGAGAAATTGGAGAATATGCCTGTCCTTAAAGCCGGCATGGCTCAGCAGCCACAAAGGATTTCCCGACAACTCAAGCCTTTCCAGCTCGAGGGTCTCGCTTGGATGATGGAAATGGAAAAGTTGGAGTGGAAAGGCGGTCTTCTCGGAGACGAGATGGGCCTCGGCAAGACCATCCAGGCAGTCTCCTTGATCATGTCCGACTATCCGGCCAAGCAACCGTCGTTGGTTCTTGTACCCCCGGTCGCCCTCATGCAATGGCAGTCGGAGATTAAGTCCTACACCGATGGCACTCTCAAGACGTTTGTCTACCACGGCACCAACCAAAAGGCGAAGGGCATCACCGTCAAGGAGCTCAAGAAGTACGATGTCATTATGATGTCGTACAACAGCCTCGAGTCCATGTACCGGAAGCAAGAAAAGGGGTTCAAGCGCAAGAATGGAATTCACAAAGAGAAGAGTGTCATTCACTCGATCCACTTCCATCGCATCATACTAGATGAGGCCCACTGCATCAAGACGAGGACTACCATGACTGCCAAAGCATGCTTCGCGCTCAAGACCGACTTCCGTTGGTGCTTGACTGGAACTCCTCTTCAGAACCGCATCGGAGAGTTTTTCTCATTGATCAGATTCCTCAACGTCAAGCCCTTTGCATCATATCTCTGCAAACAATGCCCCTGCTCGTCACTCGAGTGGACCATGAACGACGAAAGCCGTTGTACTAGCTGCAAGCATGCCGGCATGCAGCATGTCTCCGTCTTCAACCAGGAGCTTCTCAACCCGATCCAAAAGTTTGGCAACTTGGGACCCGGGAGAGATGCGTTCCGCAAGCTGCGGTTGATGACGGATCGAATCATGTTGCGGCGACTCAAGAAGGATCACACCAACGCCATGGAACTCCCCGTCAAGGAGATTTACGTCGACCGGCATTTCTTTGGTGAGGAGGAGAATGATTTCGCCAACAGCATCATGACCAACGGCCAGCGCAAGTTTGACACCTACGTGGCACAGGGCGTGCTTTTGAACAACTACGCCAACATCTTTGGTCTGATCATGCAGATGCG
The DNA here is from genome assembly GCA_002916505.1 of Tolypocladium paradoxum. Taxonomy (NCBI): domain Eukaryota; kingdom Fungi; phylum Ascomycota; class Sordariomycetes; order Hypocreales; family Ophiocordycipitaceae; genus Tolypocladium; species Tolypocladium paradoxum. Next base: position 161,051 of record PKSG01001110.1, on the reverse strand, counting down.
TCAGGTCGCTGATCACCCTGACCTGATCTTGAAGAAGAATGCCGAGGGTGGCCAAAACGTGCTGGTCTGTTGCATCTGTGACGAGCCAGCCGAGGACACGGTCCGCAGCCGCTGCAAGCATGACTTCTGCCGGACCTGTGTGGCTAGCTACGTTAGGTCGACCAATGAGCCGGACTGCCCACGATGCCACATTCCGCTGTCGATTGACCTCGAGCAGCCAGAAATCGAGCAAGACGAGGCCCTGGTCAAGAAGAACTCCATCATCAACCGAATCAAGATGGAGAACTGGACCTCCTCGTCCAAGATTGAGCTGCTCGTGCACGAGCTTCACAAGCTGCGTTCTGACAATGCCTCGCACAAGTCCATCATCTTCTCGCAGTTTACCACGATGCTGCAGCTCATTGAGTGGCGACTGCGACGAGCCGGTATTACGACCGTCATGTTGGATGGTAGCATGACGCCAGCGCAGCGCCAGGCCTCGATTGAGCATTTCATGAACAATGTGGATGTGGAGTGCTTCTTGGTGTCGCTCAAGGCTGGTGGCGTGGCTCTCAACCTCACAGAGGCGTCGAGAGTCTTTATTGTTGACCCGTAAGTCGTTGCCACGAGTGTTTATGAAGTGTGCAGTGCTGACAACGAACTGTAGATGGTGGAACCCGGCCGCCGAGTGGCAGTCCGCTGATCGCTGCCACCGCATCGGCCAGACGCGGCCCTGCACCATTACCCGTCTCTGCATCGAGGACTCGGTCGAGAGCCGAATGGTGCTGATCCAGGAGAAGAAGACCAACATGATCAACTCGACTGTCAACGCAGACGACAAGGCCATGGAGTCTCTCACGCCCGAGGACATGCAGTTCCTCTTCCGCGGCTCTTGAGCGCGTAGGGGTCTACAGCAATGGGCTCTGAGACGGAGC
>PKSG01001110.1:112949-160049 GCA_002916505.1 Tolypocladium paradoxum | reverse complement strand
TTTTTTTTTTTTTGCAAGTGTGGCCATAAGTCAGTTTTACGGCAGCGAGGAGTGACGGACAGACGTAACGCGAAAATAAACAAGCGTGGCAGTGTCGCCATGGAGCTCATGTATCATCTTGGCGTTGGACGGACAAGACACTGGGGGAGTGGAGAGATAGTTGTTTGTTCTTAGCTGTGCTATCATGCCCATGTACGTTTCCTACTCTGTAGAGCTGCCAAAAGAAACCACTTTTGGAGGTATTCGTCTGCTCTCTTGGCAGTGAAACGCTGTGCCCGTGTTGCTGGATGCATCTCGTTGAAGCTACCCAGATGGCCTGTACTCCGATGCTCATCCAGAAACCGAGGGCGAGACACCACACGTCACGTCTAGCAGAACGTCACGTCAAGCAGAAGGCGAGAGCTCGCATATCACGAACAATGGGAAAGGGACTATAATTCATGCCACAATGGTTTTGTCTATGGTCGTAGTAAACTTTTTTTTATCGAGAACCCGTCGTCGTGCCAGAGCCTCCCTCATCCAAGGGTCGCGGGTGTCACGTTTCACAACAAGAGCAGAGAACCGGAAGAGAAATAGAAAAAGTCGTTCGTGCTCTCTCCTTCCCGTTGTTCCCTCCAACTGCGTTCCTCCATTAACTCGTGATATCAAAATGTCTCGTGGCACGGGTGGCGCTGCAACAGGATCCTCGCATGGCTTGCTCATACTTGGGGGTTTTGTTAGTTGAAGTGTGTCAGGCACGCAGCCGGCTTACAGCTTCTGCATGGCGGCGACATCGGAGGACTGGACGTAGTCATCAAAGTCCTGGATCTGCTCCTGGAGCTCGTCCAGGGAGATCTTGTCGTCCTCGACAACCAGGTTGATTTGCAGCTTCTTGATGCCGAAGCCGACGGCGACGAGCTTGGAGGCACCCCAGACCAGGCCATCCTTCTCGATGCCACGGACGGCAGCCTCGAGGGCGACCATGTCGGTCTCGTCATCTGAACATTGCGTGTAAGCATAATCTCGTTCGCAAAATGCCCGTCTTGTGTCGACCCTTCATCGGACGCCACATTGGGCGACAAGAGTGAATGAAAGGGCAAACGTACCCCAAGGCTTGACATCCATGGTCACAACCGACTTGGCAGCGGCCTTGGGCTTGGCCTCCTTCTTCTTGCGGTACTCGGCCAGACGTTCCTCGCGGACCCTGGCGGCCTCGGCATCCTCCTCCTCGTCGTCGCTGCCGAACAGGTCGACGTCGTCGTCGTCTTCGTCAGCGGCGGCGGGGGCCTTGGCCGGGTTGAGGGTCACCTCGGCGACCTCGGGGCCGTAGGCGGTGTAGGGCTTGGTGGCGTCGCCGGACAGGTTGCTGAACTCGTCCTCGAAGGTGGCGATGTGCTTGTACCAGCGGGCGGCGTGGGGGTACTTGTCCGCGTCGGGGCTGGACTTGAGGGCCTTGAAGCAGGCGACGTCGGCCTGGGAGGCGGAGAAGCTGTTACGAGGCAGGACGTGTCAGCGGCGCTGCAAGTTTAAGGGTAACGGGCGCATAGCCGTGGGGAGGACGGTTGTGGCGGCGGCGGAGCGGTCAGAGGGGCAGCAACGTGCTGGGTTGTGTAATCGTATGCAGGTCTTGAGGCTGCTCAGGAACACGGACCATGGGAATCATCACGGTAGGGGAAACCGAGGGATAGTGGCTTATGGAGACTGCTTCTCAAGAGCACAATCGAGGGGAAAGTATCATACCCAGTGATGTAGGAGCGGGTGACCAGCCAGTCGTTCAGGACTGCAACGCCTCGTCAGCCAAAATAAATTTCGCGGGGTCAAGGCCCAGATGCGACGACAGGGAGCCGTCCAGGGAAGAAGCAGGAGGGCAGACTCACGGCCAAGGCCAGCATCGGCGAGGAAGTCGGTGAAACCCATTGTGACGGGGTTTTTCGTGCGATGTTGTGTCTCGAGGGGAGGAAGACGGCGAGCTTGTCGTGGACGGGAGAGGTGACAGAGAGTCGAAGGCGTCTATTGGGGTCCAATCTGGAGGGGTAGGTATCCTGAAGAGATTGCAACAGAGAGGTGGCGGTTTTGTTGGATGGGAGACCCCGCGCCACAACCCTAGCGCTGAGGCCTGAGGCAGCCACATTTTCTGTCCCGACTTACATCATACATGTGTGCAGTCTCGGTTTGAGAGCTGCATTGTCAAGGCCATCTTTTCAACATTGCATGCATATCCCTGCTATAGACTCGTTTCGTAACCTTTTTGGTATTTATTTCCGAATTGCAGCGCGGTTTCTCGTTGGCAGTCAGCTCGATGCCTCCCCTTGAGGACACAATGATGAACGACGAGGGGCAGCTAGAAGAAAAGTTTTTGGCGGGGCAGCGAAGGCAGCCTGTGGCATTGGGCTGCACAGTTGGGCGCAACGGGCTTCAGCCCAGCATGAGCGTGTTATAACACAGTTTAACTTCATGCCGCCAATCCCGTTCTCAAGCCCATCTAGAACTACAAGCTGCGCATCAACTGGCAACATTGGACATTCACATCACGGCAACATCGGGTACAGGTATATGTGCTCGGTATTGCTGATTTAGGTACGTCGCAGTAACAGTCCCTCTTCCACCTGTATCATGTGTATGCATATATATACTCTCTGTACTTCAAACCAGACTCGTGTCAGTCCCCCCTCGTGTAAATTTTTGTCTCGATAGAAGCGAAATGCAAACGCTCGGATCTCAGCAAGACTCGGAAAGAGCCGCCTCAAAGATCCAACAGCGCCTGGGCGCCAGGCTCGCTGCAGACGTAAATGATGTCGTGCGCGTTGGAGAAGCCGTTGAACTGCGTCGCGGAACACTTGGTGTACGCGCCCATGTCCTCAAAGTAGAGCCAGTCGCCGACGTCCAGGATGGAGTGGAAGCGCGTGCTCTCGCTGATGCGGTCGATGCCATCGCACGTGGGGCCCCAGATCGAGTACTCGACGCCATCGCCCGCGCCGCAGGGGTTGGCAGCCGGCATGTCGTACAGGGTCTGGCCAGCGCGGCGCAGGACCTTGGCAACGGGGTGCTGGTGGTCGAACATGATGCTCGAGAAGTTGCCATAGACACCGTCATTGACATAGACCATGTAGCCCTTGCCGTCCAGGGTGGGGTCCTCGACGGTGCGACGAGCAATGATGTTGCACGCAATGGTAAAGGCCGCAGACACAAAGTAGCGGCCCGGCTCAGCAATGATGTCGACGTTGCAGCCCGCGGGGAAGAACTCGTCAAGGGCGCCATCGAGTGCGCCAGCCATCTGTTCGAACGTGTCTCCGCAGAAGCCGCCGCCAACATCGAGGGTGCGCATGGCGAATCCAAGCTCACGGCCCTGCTGGAACACGGTGTGGGCATCCCGGACGGCCTTGTAGAAGGCCATCGGGTCAGACGCGCCGGAACCAACGTGGAAGCTGACGCCAACAACATTGAGCCCCAGGTTCTTGGCCAGCACGAGCAGTGCCTCGGTGGTGTCCATGGCGGCGCCAAACTTCATGCTGAGGCGGCACAGGCTCGAGGTGTCGTCCGTCATGATGCGCAGGAAGAGCTCAGCCTCGGGGAACAGCTTGGCAATCTTGTAGAGCTCGTCGGCGTTGTCAAACGTCATCTGCTTGACGCCAACAGACTTGACGAAGCGTACGTAGGAGTTGGTCTTGCAGGGCTGCGCATAAATGATGCGCTCGGGGCTGGCGCCCATGGCCAGGACCTGCTCAATCTCCGTCTTGGAGGCGCAATCAAAGCCGGTGCCCAGTCCGGCCAGGAGGCGGAGGACCTGGGGGTCCGGGTTGCACTTGACGGCTGCGAAGGGTACATGTTAGCAACAGTGGCCCTCCCATGACGCCCGCCCGAGGGGTCAAGGCTCACCATAAAAGGGCTTGACCCGGGGCAGGTTCTTCTTCCAGCGGAGGTGCTGCCTGTAAACCTCGCCCAGGTCCGCGACGTAAAACGTGTCCTCATCGCCAGGCTCGCACACCTCGTGGTCGATGGCCTCCACGCGCTGGTGAAGAGCCTCGCCAATCAGCTGCTTGGGATCAACCACGGCATGGTGCTGATGAAGAGCGTCCGCAAGAAGCGGTTTCTTCATTAACATATGAGCATGAATGACATGTTGGTTGTAGTTGTCGATGACAGCCGCTGCCATAACCATATCCCTGACTGTGACGTCTGTGGGATATGTGCGTATGATGGCGAGAAATATGTGTATCAAGAGCTCAAAACTGGTTTGAGCCGCAGCGGGTTCTATGGCGGTCGAAAGCAATAGCAGACTGTTCCTTCAATGGACTGGCGAGGCCTCCTCGACCCTTCCTCGGCGAGAGGAAGAACCTCCGGGATCCTCCTATGCGGCAGCTGGCGGGAGTCGTCAGACGACGGGGGCGGGGGCTGATAGACCGAGTCGTCAAGCGACAGGGGAGCGTGGAGGGTCTTAGGAGCGTGCGGCGGCAGCAGCAGGAGGAGGGATGGCGTTGATGATGTGGGCAATCTTTCGAAGGCTGAAATCTTTGTCACTGACGAAGGTCACGGCCTGGGGAGCCGTGGCGTAGCGGGTTGCCTTTGACGAGACCAAAGGCAGTCGGTTGGTGAGGGTGAGCAGAGACTCTGTTGTGCGAGACGCGAGATTGTTAGCAAGCTGGCTGCAACAGGAGAGAATGGAGAGTCAGGTGGTGGGGACAGCGCGCGTCGATGGGTACGCCAACATCTGGAAGCTTTGGTGACGCAATGCAGAGGCGAATTGGGGGCATAAACTCTGGGAGAGGGCGAGCAGCGCCAGCCTTCCGAAGAAGCCGTCGTGCCAGCACAGCTGCGCTCCTCCCAGCGAGGACGATGCGCACACAGAGGGCGGGAGACTCACCTGGAGTCCAAAGTCCCAAAGAGCCGGCCCTGACGAGTCGAGGCAAGAGGAAGCTGAGCGATGAGCTAGTCTTTTATAACCTGCGGCTGTGTTGCGTTGTCGTGCTGCCGGTGCTGGTGCTGATGATGTTGTTGACACTGAGAGAAAAACTGTTCGTTTGCAGGTTGTGTGCACGTTGCGGTGACGATGGAGGGGCGTGGGCCTGGCGCGCGGTAGGTTTTATCCACCTTGCGCCACACAAAACACTCCCCACAGGGCCACACCAAATTTTTCACTCCCTCCCTGTCGAGCCTCGTCGAGGAGTCTTCAGTCGTGTCCTCCCGCCTGGGCGCATAAGTCGGTCCCGATCCCCCCCTGCGGCGCACCGGATAGCGTCTTGTTGGGCCTCCCGCTCCCGCAGACAGAGCCGCTGCTCCACCCCCCTCGTCACTGACAGGCTTCGGATGCTTCTCCTAACGATCGGCATCGCGGGTGGCAGCGGCCTGCCTGGCGGGTCAGGGGGCCAGCTCGCGCTTCCGTACGTGAGGTGATTACTGGTCCACGACTGTGAAGGCCATGGCGGTTATGGCGATGCACAACGGGCAGTGCAATCGGCCGGCCTCGACTCGGGCGTCGTCCTTGAAAGGCAGGCCGTTTGTTGCCGTACGAGTAGTTGCTACTCGTCGATGAAAGAAACAACTCATCTCGTAGTTCTACCTCTTGCACGCTCGCCGCCAAAGCCCCCGACCTGAATCTATACACATTGCCATGTCCAGACACCAGGCGATGGACCCGTCACCCTCTTGCGGCTTGTGCTCTCGTGAGCACCCTGCCTGTTGCTCCGAGAGAGAAAAACGGCTCATCTGCAGCACGCCCATGCCGTGCATGTGCAACCGACGCCAGCTTGTGCACCGAACCTCCAATCCATCACCTCGGGTATTACGGAGTATTAATACTCGTCCGCCAGAACCTGCAGCAAGCTCCCCCTTACATAAAAGGTCCTGCCTCTGGCTGGCTGGCTGGCCGGCCCAACCCAGCCCGCCCCTCAGAATTCACGCAACGTCACCGTCACCGCTCCTCGGTCCGTCTCCCCTGTTTTCCCAACAAGCTTTCAATTGGCAGTCTGGGTGTGCGTCGACGGCAGCTTGGTCCGCAGCCCGGGCCTCCCGTCTGGGCTTGAATGCAGCGGCTGTACGGAGTACTACGTTGCTCCGTTGGGCTGCCTCCAGGAGAGGCTCGAGCCCAGGCTCTTTCAACCACGCAACGACCTGCATGGCCATGGCAATCCCGATCCAATGCGGTTTTGGTATCAGCGACTCCGTATCTGGCAGAAGAACCCCATCCTCTTCATGTACTGCATGTATTTCGCGCTCAGCACCGCTTTCTTGGCTGTGACGTACGATGTAGGCGGTGCCATGTTTTCTCCACAGTTCAATCTTGCCCAAGCAACCGCTGGCACCTATTCGTACATATCACGGCATAGGTACCTTATGCAAAGTTGAGTGTGTAGCACCAGATACTGTGGCGTCCTCCTCCTTCCAGGCGCCGCGACAACAGCCCCTTGCCTCCTCTGTGCTACCACACAACGCACCTCCAAGTACAGCCGCATCCAAACTCGTCACACACACACATGCATGCATGTACTCTGCTCTTTAGTCCAGTAATCCAACGCTCAGGGACTCCGGCTCTGATAGAACGAGCATGTTTCGCCTAGCCCCCAGTCTCGCATCAGCGCTTGGTGCTTCCGCTCCGCAGCGCCTCCGCCGAGAGGGTTGTGGCCAAAACTTGACTTGCTCTTGCGTTGCTCTGTGGTCTTACTGCCATGGAGCGAGGGCGCCATTGGCAGCCCTCGGCAGAAAGATGTATCGTATCTGAACGCGTCCATCATGTGCTTCCCAGTAGTAGTGTGAAAAAAGTGTCCCTCGCCCGAGGCCTCCCACGTCCGTGCCAGCCAGCGAAAACCAGAAACTCTATGCGTCTCTTTCGGGAGATGAGTCGTCTATATGCCCGCCATCTTCGTGTAAATGTACATTCTCCGCCGTATCGTACACTCGTGCAACATAGCTGGTTGTCGTCCGCCGTCGAGGCTCCTGATCTCGCCCTCGTTGCATCACCGTGCCCGCCATGTCGGGCAGATCCCATCGCAAGTCCGCTACTCGGCCGCTGCGCCAGCCACGTTCATCTCTTGCAGCTTCCACGAACCGTCTACCCACGGCTGCTTCTCGCCCAAAAACGCCACACGCTCTTCTCCCTTCTCCATCGCCTCCACCAGGTACTTTTGTGCCGCGTGCTTCACTTGCTCCTTCGTCACGTCCAACAGCTGCTCCCGCTTCCTCTGCTTCATCTCTTCCGTGATACCCGACAGGAACCTGGACATGCCCTCCTGGTTCACCGCTTTCGGGGCATCGACGCTCTGGAACACCGAAATCTTGGCCTCCTCCAGGTCTCGGTCTGCCCACTCCTTGTCGGCGGCCCAGCGGCCCGCATTGCGCATTATGCCCATCGTATTCTGCGGGTTGGGGTCTCGGTACGAGTAGAAGCCAAAGAGCCCGTCCAACGGCTTGCAGAGCGCTCCGCCGCCGTAGGCACCGCCCTTCTCGCGGATCTCGTGGTGCAGGTGCTTGTGCGTGAGCAACTGTGAGAGAATTTGCAGTGGTGCACCGTCGGGCGACGTATACGACACAGTTGGCACCGAGAGGCCTCCATAATACACTTGGTACGGCAAGGGGAAGAACGTCTTGCTATCCGCAGGCAGTCGCTGGGGCGCCGCATTCTTCATGTTCGTGACTCCCGTCGGCAGTCCACACATGAACTTTTGCAGCGAATTCGAGTTGCCCTGCACACTCTCGGAGCCGCAGGTGATGGCCGTGCGCATATTGTCGCCCGCCAACGCAAAGCTTTGGATCCGCTTTAGCTTGTTGATGACATCCTCCAGCTTGTCAGACTCGGGTCGTCCAGCCAGCCTGGTCACGAGCTTCACCTGGGAGAGGCCTGCGACTTGCTGCCTCAGCCAAGCGCTGCGCGTCAGGCTAGCCTCAGAATAGCCAACAGCGAATCGGTGGCCAGACGACGCAATGTCGTTGACAACGCCGTCAGCCGAGGCCTGCAGCAGTTGTCGAACCCTGAGAGCAGCTTCGGGGCTGTCGAAATTGGTCTCCAACACCAGCTTGCGCAGGATATCATACATGACGGGCACGTTCCTATCCAGAGCCATGCCGGTGAAGATGATCCCCTCGGTAGACTGGTGAAAGTCCGTTGGCGACGGCGTGGAGTGGTATCCGACGGAAACGCCACCAGTCTTGAGCTTGATGAGATCCTCCAGCTGCTCCATGGTCATGTCCTTGGTGCCCAGTCGCATGATGCTGTCCGTAAACAGTGGTATCAGCTCCCGCAAGTCGTCGGGTAGGTTCTCCAATGTGTTAATGGCACGGACGTATGTGAGGCCGTTGGTCGGGGCCTCCCTCCACTGGATGGGGGTTCCGTTGGTCTTCTCATCTCGCAGAACCACCGGTTCCTGCGAGCGGGGAATATCCTTGACATGAACCGTGGGAAGGCAGCTGAGGTCTTCCGCGTTCGTCTTGTTCTGCTCCACCAAAAGGTCCTGCTCTTGTGTCTCAAACTGCTTTCGAGCCTTGTCCTCTCCGCCAGCCTTCCGTGCTGCCTCGCTGATTTTGGTTGTCAAGCGGTCTTGTTCCTCCTTGACCAATTCTTCTCCATAGGCCGTAGAAGGCGCCATCGTAAAGGTCAGAGTGTTGTCGTTGAGCAGATATTTATCGACCAACCCTTCCAGGTAGCCGCCCTGCGCGAGCTTCGTCTGGAACGCGCTAATGGTGTCATTCCAGGCAAGCGAGTCGAACGGATCGGTGCCGTTGAACCATCTCGGCTTCAACCTGTTGAGCATCGAGAAGCCGAAGTTGGCAGTCTTGTGCTTGAGAGAGAGCTCCAGCTGGTGCAATGCGCCATCGATCTTGGTCTTGTCAAAGCCATTGTCCCGAGCTTGACGCAATATTTCCTGGATGCGGTCCTTGAGCTTGGGCACGTCTGCCTCCTGGACGCCAGTCAGGCCGATCGAGAAGATGCCGCGCTTGGCTGAGCTGTCGTATCCCGCATTCGGACTCCAGTCAGCACCCATGCCGGCTTCGACAAGACCTCGGTACAACGGCGAACCGTAGCCATCCATCAACAGAGTTGACAACAGAGCCATCGAGAAGGACTCCAGCACGTCAGTCGTGTCACCGGTAATCCAGGATACAGATGTTTTGTACTGTCGGTCGGCGTCAACCAAAGGATCGAGGGGGCCGTAGAGTGTGACTTCTCTTGGCCCATTAAGCTCCATGGGTTGGTGGATAACCTTGTCTGCTCGAATCTTATCGAACGCCTGAAGCCTGGCGTTGAGCTCCTGCAAATGATCCGCCAGCGGCATGTCTCCATAGGTGAAGAGCTTTGAGTTGCTGGGATGATAATGTTCAGCATGGAAGTTCTTCAGCTGCTCGTAGGTCAGGTCGGTGATCTTGTGAGGGTCGCCACCGGAGTTGTTGATGTCGGGGAAGATGTGATCCTGGAACCGGATGTAGTAGAGGTAGCCGGCATCGGACATCTGGCCCTTCATTTCGTTGTAGACGACGCCCTTGAAAACTAGCTTTTTGCTCTCCTCAGTCTCTCCCATGGGATTCTCGGGTCCAATCCTCCACCCCTCTTGCGTGAAGTCGGACTGCTTGAGCAGCGGGTGCAGCGTCGAGTCGAGGTACACGGACATGAGGTTCTTGAAGTCTTGGGCGTTGGTCGTCGCAAACGGATAGAAGGTGTGGTCCGAGGCCGTGAAAGCGTTCATGAAGTTGGACAGCGTGCGAGGAAGCATCTTGAAGAACGGGTCTCGTATGGGATATTTGCTGCTCCCGCAGAGGGTCGTGTGTTCCAGAATGTGCGGCACGCCCGTGTCGTTGGGCGGGTTCGTCTTGAAGCCGATGGAAAAGACATTGTTGCTGTCCTCGCGCGCAATGTGCAAGTAGTCGGCGCCGGTCTTGTCGTGTTGCAGATGCAGCGCGGTCAGCTCGAGCTCGGGAACATGTCTGGAGCGAAGGAGCGTGAAGCCATGAAGTTTGTCGCCGGGCTTCGGATACTGCGAGAGCTCCGTCACGGCCTTGCGGGCCGCGTTTGCGGCGTTTCGAAGCATGACAGCGGTAAGAGAGCGAAAGAAACTAACTATACATGAGAACACAAGCGCGCGCGGCGTACCCAGGCAATGCCGTTGGAAGTTCGAGTTGCGAAGATTGGATGCTGGACCGTTTTTCTGGGCAGCCACCATGATCCCCGGATGTAACGATTAGTCACCTCAGGTCAGTTGGCAGGGGTGGGGACCCTGGCGCTGTACCGGCGTTCCGGGAGCCAGCTGCTAACAGGCGACCGATGTTCCAGCGCGTTCTTCACTGGGTAGCCCCGTCAACCACTAACGCACAGCCTCACTTGCCTCACCACCGGAGGCTGAAAACTACACCTCACCAACGCATCATTGCAGCATCGATATTCGACGACAGCGCCAACCGACAGCCGAAACCTCCTCGTTGCACAGCGGCTACTTGTTCCGTGGGCCCCCGTCTGCGACTCGGAGGTTGCTTGTGCTGGTAAGGATCCCTCATTCTCGAGGCGTGACAGCCGCGTTGGCCGCACGACGCACCCTCAGTTTCGTGACCCAGGCCATGCTAACCATGGCCTTCACGCAGCTCTGCCGCCTTATTGCGCCCTCGCCTCACGGTTGCTGTTGCGAGGCACGCTCGGGCTCGACAGCATCGACGCAGTCGACGACGGTCAATCTCTTCGACGTTCTGCGGCGACGTTTCGGCGCCCCTCGGCTACGACATATTCACCGGCCACGACCCTGCGCTACGCCGTTGATGTGACGACGCCCCGAATGCGATCCTCACCCGCGACCAACCGACGTGCCAACGCAAGTCTACCGTAATGCCTTCCAGCCAAGTGGACACTGCATTGACCAACGGTCACGACAGCCATGCTCACCCGCCGCCAGTGACAGGCAAGAAAGCAAAGGGAAAGAAAGCCATGGATTCTACAGAGGCTTCGCGGCTGCTGCAGGCTCGCATCTCGCAGCTGGAGCAGGATGCCGCTGGAGAGAAGGACCAGGAGCTAGAAATCGGTGAGCTGCGGTCCTGGCTTTGCGCCGATCTTCCGCAAACATGGCAGTTTCTGATGTGTGTTTGCATGCAGAGCGAGAAGTCAAGCGGGCCAATCGCGACCTAATGCAGCAAGTCGCAAAGATGGACGATATGCAAAAGATCGACCATCTGACCAAGCGTTCGAGCGAACTCCTGGCTGATATGAGACGGCTGGAGAAGGAGAACCAAAAGAACAAGAAGCGCGGGGACACACTCCAGAAGGAGCGCGATACCAACCGCCACGAGCTGAGCAAAACCGTGGGACTAAAGGAAAAGCTCGAGAAACTGTGTCGAGAGCTGCAGAGGGACAACAATAAAATGAAGGTGAGCTGCCGCTGCGCGCGACGATGGGGAGCCTTGGCGGGACGCATGCTGACGTCCATCTTCACTCAGAACGAGAACAAGGAACTGCAGACGACGCAGAAGCGCAACAACACGGCCTGGGACGAGAAATACGCCGGCCTTCTCGCCAAGCTCGAGGGCTACCAGGAAGAAAAGGACACTCCGCGAAAGCAGATTGTGGACATGGAAGTGGACGAATTGTGAGAGAGCCCCCAACGCATGCGATGGCCACACCACGCTGACCAAACCACAGATTTCGGGTCCGTTTCAAGTCGTTCATCGAGCAGTACGAGCTGCGAGAGTTGCACTTTCACTCCCTCATGCGTACCAAGGAACTTGAAGTTCAGTATCACCTTTCCCGTCATGAGCGCGAAAAGAAAAACGCAGAGACCGAGTCGACCAAGGCGCGACACCTCCAAGCGCAAGTGCAGGCCTTTTCCAAGACGGAAACGGAGCTCCGTAACCAACTCAACGTTTACGTCGACAAATTCAAGCAGGTGAATCAACCCGCCCTTTTTTCGTCTCGGAACTTGGAGCAGCGTTGCCATGGCTAACACGATGCACCTGACAGGTTGAGGACACCTTGAATAACAGCAACGACTTGTTCTTGTCATTCCGCAAGGAGATGGAGGACATGTCGAAGAAGGGCAAACGACTTGAAAAGGAAAACGAGGCGCTGAAGCGGCAGAAGGAGGCCACAGCGGCTAACATTATTCGCATGGCGGAAGAGCGGCAAGAGTGGAAGAAGAAGCTGGAGTCTGCTGACAAGAAGACGGAGAAGCTCATGAGTATCATCCAGCAGATGCAGCAGCAAGGGCGAAAGGTGCCACCTGGCCTCGCGAGCACGATTGAGAGCTGCTACTCCAACAGCCAAGGCGGAGGAGAGGGCGACGAGAGCGACTACTCTGATGAAGGCGAGGAGGAAGAACTTAGCGAGTTCGACGACGACGACACAGAGGAAGAGCCTCAGCCGACGGAGCAACTGGGGCGACCCGTCACGTATGGACCCGAGCGGCCGCCCCAGCCGCCCCAGCCGGCAACCAATGGGCACTAGGAGGCCTTTTTGACGGTTGGTGTTACGGGCTTCAATCCGACGGTCGCAGCCGAACGGTGGGCGGCTACTGACAAGGAGGCAGTTGCTCGCGCGATGCTGGACCTGCTGAATCGACAGCAGGCAGAGGTCATTCCGCCTCTCCAGTTGCTGGAGCTTGTGCGGCGCATCCTGCCCGAGGGCTTCCCCCTGCCCGACGTCCGCAACATGTCGCTGCAGCAATTAGCGGAACTGACCTCGAGGCTTGCTGCGTGTACTGGCAATCCCGTGTCGTGATTTTGTTGGGTTGGTGCTTGTAGTTGGACCATACTGAGCGAGGTGGGGGCTGGGCTGTTGTTGTACGTTATTAAGAGGTATTGCTACAGAAACAGTAGCTGCAGTGCTATTCATCATCAATGTCGACTCGCTGGTTCTGCCCATCTGCCGAGGGATTCAGACACGCTCCAGGGTTGAGATTGTGCCCAAGCCGTCACGATTGGTTGAACACTTTGACAAGATGTTCGACATGCAGGACCGCCTCATACATGAAAAATAGACAATCTGTCGAATACTTCATGGAGCATCACTGCTCGAGAACACATACCTTCTCTTGCTTCGAGCCTAGGGTAGGTATGTCATGGCCGTCGGGCTGATCCGTGGCACGGCCCGCATTAATATGGACCGTGCGCGTCGCAGCGAGACAGGAGGACACCCTGTCTTGTAATAAGTTGTGCCTTGGCGCGCGCAGTCAGCTCCTACAAGAGTCCAACCAACCTGTCCACACACGACAGCCTCTCCCCAGTCCTCGACGCCTTGGCAATCGCACTCGGCATCGCCATCATGGACTTCCTCCAGGTACGTCTTGCGCTGCTTCCCTCCTTGCGCCCCAATTGGAAGATGCCCGTGGCCTCCCGTGGTCGCGACTCCAGGATAGCCCCGACTGACTTGGGATGCCTCTCTCCAGCGCCTCTCCCGGTTCCTCGACCGCCCGCTGTTCCCGTGGAAGAGGCTCATCCTCGGATTCTCCATCGGCCAGTACCTCTTCGAGTCGTTCCTCACCGTCCGCCAGTACCGCGTGCTGCAGCAGACCAAGCCCCCCGCCGTGCTCGCCAAGGAGGTCTCGCAGGAGACGTTTGACAAGTCGCAGGCCTACGGGCGCGCAAAGGCCCGCTTCGAGATCGCCAGCGGCCTCTGGGCGCAGGTCCAGAACGTGGCCTTTGTCCAGCTCGATGTGCTCCCCATGATGTGGTCCTGGACCGGCGACCTGCTGCTCAAGTGGGCGCCAGTGCGCTTCTCGGGCGAGATCAGCCACTCCATCGTCTTCGTCTTCAGCTTCATCGTCCTGCAGCAGGTGCTCAACCTGCCGACGCGCGTCTACAACACGTTTGTGCTCGAGGAGAAGTTTGGATTCAACAAGCAGACACCCCGGCTCTTCGTCGCCGACATGATCAAGATGAACCTCCTGACCGCCGCCATCATGCCCCCGATCCTCGCCGCCTTCCTCAAGATCATCCAGAAGACGGGCACCCAGTTCGTCTTTTACCTCTGGGTCTTTGCCGCCGGCCTGCAGCTCTTCACCACCACGGCCTACCCCATCTTCATCCAGCCGCTCTTCAACAAGCTCTCGCCCCTCGAGGACGGCGAGCTCAAGACCAAGGTCGAGGAGCTCGCCGCCGGCCACAAGTTTCCCCTGCAGGAGCTCTTTGTCATTGACGGCAGCAAGCGCAGCGCCCACTCCAACGCCTACTTCTACGGCCTTCCCTGGAAGAAACACATTGTCATCTACGACACCCTGATTGAGAAGACGGAGACGCAGGAAATCATGGCCATCTTGGCCCACGAGCTCGGCCACTGGAAGCTGGGCCACACGACCCGCCTGTTTGGCATCTCTCAGGTGCGCCCTTGTCCCACCAACTGCGTCCACTAATCTCGTTACTGACTGACAATCTCCCTTAGGCCCATTTGCTCTACGTCTTCAGCCTCTTCTCCGTCTTCATCAATAACCGCTCCCTCTACTCGGCCTTTGGCTTCCACACCACGCACCCCATCGTCATCGGCTTCATACTCTTCTCCGACGCCCTCTCCCCCATGGACACCGTCATCAAGCTGCTCCTCAACGTCCTTTCCCGCAAGTTCGAGTTCGAGGCCGACGATTTCGCAAACGGCCTCGGCTACCGCGCCGATCTCGCCGCCTCCCTCATCAAGCTCCACGCCCAGAACCTCAGCACCATGGACGCCGACTGGATGTACGCCAGCTACCACTTCTCCCACCCTCACCTGTCGGAGCGCCTCAAGGCCCTCGATTGGAAGCCCAGGGAGGCCCTCACCAGTGAAAAGGACAAGGACACGGACGGCGTCGTCAAGGCGAGTGGCAGGGACGAGCTGTAGGGGCGAGGCGAAAATGAGGGAATTCAAGAAATGGATGGGAAGCACCTATAGAAGTGTTGGAGTGTTGCAAAAAACAGGCGCTGGTGGATGTCGATGTAGCTGGGTCGGTCATGTGGCGGGCAAGATGGGGCTCCCCGTGTGTACACATGCATGCCTTCAATTTACGATCAATGAGATGATTTGCAAGCTGAATGCATGAGTCCAAGGATCCATCTTTCCGAAATGATGTAAGTCGCCCATGACCGCGTCAAGAGGAGAGAACCATTCGCACACTCAAGACAAGTCTTTATTGCCGGGTCCTCTACAAAACTCTACGTCTCCACACTTGTGCAAAACAGCCCGGCCCAAGCCAAGGTCTCTAATCATCCTCCCCTGATTCTTCATCATCATCATCATCATCACCATCATCGTCGGCGAAGTCATCGGACCCTTCAGACCCGACTTCATCGTCTTCGTCTTCCTCGTCATTGTCATCGTCATCACCGGCCTTGAGGCCGTAGTCGTCGTGGAAGTGGCTCAGCTCGCGCGTCTGGACTTTATATCCCATAGCCTTGAGTGCGGTTTCCATGCCCTGACCAATGTTAGCACACTCTTGATCTGCTGGGGTGCAAAGGGACGTGGGCGACACACCTCTGCCATTAATTTGGCGCACGTAACTACGACGTTGCTCTTGCCTGGCTGGAAGCAGGGGAGGATCATCTCCTGCATCACGGCCTTCATTTCTTCCACCGTCACAGCCCTGACGCGCCGCAGAATCTCCTTGTTCCAGTCCTTGGACAAGCCCCGGACGACGCCTTGGACAAAGTTCTGCTGCGCGGCGCTGGGCATCGTTGACTGCTCGTCGGCGAACATGACAACAATCTGGCTCATGGTTCCCTCCAGTAGGTGTCGGTCGATCTCGACTTCACCCTCCGCAATCTTGTGAATGGCATCATGGGAGGCGGTAATGGCCTTGTATGCGTCGGGCGAGCGGTAAATCCGGTACGACAGGATACCCGAGTCGACGCTGCGCGAGAAGTAAGACCCGTATGCGTAGCCTGCGCCTCGAACGGCGTTCCAGAGAGGACCTTCGACAGCCTCCAGGTATCCAATCGACACCATTATGGCGGGGAATCGAGGATCGGACAGAGACGTAATGCTAGGCGCGGAGCTGACCGAGTACGAGCTATCGAGGGTAGTCATCGGGATGATGACGGCACCAACCGAGCCTGGGTTGCGTCCTTCGTCGTTGAGCAAGCTCGCAAGCTTGGGGATGGGAACCATTTCCTCCTGCGACTTTAGAGTCTCGGAGAGGGGATCCCATGTTGTGATTGGGTCTGACAGAGACTTCAGATTTGCGGTAACCAGCAAGCGCATGTTCTGGAAGGTGAACAGGGAGGATCGAATGGTGTTGAACCAAGCCACGACCTTGTCCGGCTCGCTCTTGAGAAGCTTCTTGAGGCGCTTGAGATAGACGGCTCGGACGAGAACGCGCTTGGCAACGGATAATGACGACTTGTTCATGTGGATAGCTGCGTCCACCTCGCTCGCCATGCCACGTCCGTCACGTTTGCCTTCGGGGATGTCTGCCAAAGCCTTGGTGACGGCAGCCTTCAGCCGCTGAGAGTCGAACACCGAGTCGAACATCATGGCGCGGAGCCAGTTCACGGCCGCGGCATGCTTGTCAGGCTCAACTTGGAACTGGATCATGAAACCATCAGGGTCGCCGAGAGAGCGCGACGAGCCGATGCCATAGCCAATGCTATCCCTCTCGAGCTCCATGACCACCTGCTCAAAGTTGACGAGCTTGCCATCGCGCATAATGTGCGTGTTGAAGAAGTTATCGCTGAAGATGGGCATCAAGGGCTTGAGCTCGACGGGTACCTCGGACGTCCCGACGTGGATCGTGATGTGTACAAAGTTGGTCGGTACGTCCTCGAACTGAATGAACAGCGGAAGTTTGCCATTAGGCGCTGCGTCAATCAGTTTCTGGGCAGATCCATTGCCGACTCCGACAGCTCGCGCTCGACCGGAGCGAGCGGTGTCGGACTCGATGAAGTGAATCGACTCTGTTCCGGGGACCGTCCAGCGGTCTATGACCTCGGCCGGAATGGGCTCGTCATTCTTCTTCTTGGCGTCTTCAAGTCGCTTTGCCAGCTTTCCCAGGCCTTCAGTGCCGAGCTCCTCCTTGCGGTTGGTTATCCGAGCTTCTTCGTCGGCCTTCATCTTGGCCGCGAGCGCGAGGGAGGGCTTGCCGAGAATAGAGATGTGGTGGGCATCGGCCATCCACTTTCTCAAGAACTCGCGCCATTCCTCGTCAGTCCACTTCTCCAGAGTGTCATACTCGCTCAAGGTCTCGAGGTCCTTGAGAGTCGATCCGTCACGGTTTCCAAACAGATAATCCGTGATGATGTTGGTAGCGTAAAACGATTCCGACGTCTCAGCATGGAACTTGACCTGTCGCTTCTCTCTGCGAATGCAATCTTTCATGTACTCCATATCCAGGGGGTTGGAGGCGACCTCTTTAAGAAGTTCGAACAGCCGCTTCTCCACAAACTCAAGCTTCTCGGTTGCCACGCCGGTCGGCTGGAGCCAAATGACGGAATTGGGCCGAGAATCCCACCAGTGAGTGATGGAGCTAGCCAGCTCCTCGCGCTCGACGAGAACATTCTCAAGAATGGAGACGGATGAGCCACAGAGATAGGTCAACAAGACGTTGAGGGCCGAGGTAGCGATGAGGTCAATGCAGTTTGGCCCGAAGAAACCAACAAGGATTTCGCCGACGGACTCGTCTTCTTCGGGAAACTCGGCAGTGGTGACGATGGTTTCTTTCATAGCCGGGGGCTGAGAGGAATCAATCCACGGCCTGTGACTTCCTGGTTAGTAACACGGTGGTTGAGACATTGGTGCAGTCTAGGTGAGCATACCGTTGAAACGCGGTATCGAGGGAGGGGATGTCATCTTTTATGCTGTCCTCAAACCCATCCAGAATATGTAGTAAGTTCTCATGATCCGTTTCTCCAACAATAACCAGGCACAGGTTTCGCGGCTGGTACATGTCCCGATGAAACTGGCGGATGCGCTCGGGAGTAAGCACGCGCAGGGCGTCCGTCATGCCACCGGTTTCGTAGCGAAAGCCGACGTCTTCGGGATACATCAGTCGGCGGGCCTTGAGGTCCATGATCTCCGGGCTGCGGAATTGCACAGCCTGCATCTCGGAGTAGACGACGCCCGCATCGTTGCCTTGTCCGTCAATGTGCCAGACCTCGGTGACAATGGCGTCGTCGGTAATGGTCGGCAGGATGATGTGTTCGAGGTAGACGGGAAGAACTTGGGCGAAACCATCCCAGCCGGCAGTCTCCAGAGTGTAGGCAGTGTGGTCGGTGGCCGTCCAGGCATTGGTGCCAGAGTATGCGCGCGACGAGAGCTTATCGAGCAGGCCCTTGTACTGGTAGCTCTTGGAGCCCATGAAGATCAGATGCTCCAAGGTATGTGGTGCACCCGAGTCGTCAAAGATCTCCGTGGCGAGGGTGAAGTAGCCGTTGATCTTGGGGCCTTGGCGGTCGGCGACGACGACCTGCATGCCGCTGCGGCCGGAGACATACTGCGTGATGGTGCAAGGAGCGTAATCCGTCTTGAAGCTCTGGATCTTGCGGAAGCCCGGCTTGGGCGTCTCAGAAGGCATGTTGGGCAGCTGAAAGGAGAGAAGAGCCGGCTTGGATGATATGCGGATGTTGTTAGTGGGCAATGTCGACAGGGTAGTGGCAACGGCAGAAAGAATCACAAGCATGAAAAATAAAAGGAGTCGGGGCCTCTAGAGCAACATGACTTTGTTCAACATGGGAGAGTGTGCCGGTGCATGATATAAGACTGTGGTGTGGGACCTCGTGCAGCAGACGATGAAGCGTCTGGCGCGGACAAGAAGATCAAACGCAACGATGAGCTGAGCGGCTTGTCGAGATGATGCCACTGACTTGAAGCGCCCAACCGGCAAGAGGCTTCGAAGGGACGCCCATTCGTGTGTAGGGCACTCCAACGGCACCGAGCAGAGCGACCAGCACGGGGAACCAAAGTTGTAGGCATGTGCTCCTGTGCGAGGCCATTCAAAGCAGCTCGTGGTTGCAGCAAGAGCAAACAAACCGCGAGTACTAAGGCCAGGAGCAACCAGAGGCTTCAGCGACGCGTACAGACGGTGACGACGGGAGGAAGTTCTGCTTGCTCTTGTGCAATGGAACTCGAGGGCACAGGGTAGGCGGTGCTGATAAGCGACGCAGGGGCAGGGCAAACAGAGCTCACTCACCACGCACACCGAATTAAACGAGCAGCGGGCGCTCCGGTTTGGCCGGACCAGCAGGAGACGGCGAGGCCTGGGATGCGTATACCCTATTCCTCGCGAGGCAAATACGACGTCGTTGCGGTTGGTTGAACGAGGTGGGATGGGATCAGGGACCGTTGGTTGTGCAGGAATCAGCAGCACCTGGAACGAACTCCCGCTACCCCGCTATGCAGCTTTTTTCGCAACCGTGGGGACAACGAGGGGAGGTGAAAGGCGGTGCGCGAAGCAAGCAAGCATCGACGATGCGCGCCGGCCAGCAGAGAGGCGAGGCGGACACGCGATGTGATGTCCGCAGGCGGGCTGAGACGGGACGGTGAAGACGACGAGATGCGGCGATGCGGGACATGGATGGAGGAAACAGATACATGAACAACGGCCAGCCAGCGCCAGGTCGGGCAGCCAGAGGTCCTGAATCGGAACAATACCAAGACCGGGGCGCCCTGCGACGCCTCCACGATGCCCCTGGTGGTGGGGAGGCAGTGGCTGTCGAGGCGCTGATAGGCGCTGCACCAGCGCCCAGACCCCCGCCCCTGGCCCTGGCGCCGCCTCGCAGGTGCCCGCAGCTGCCTGTGGCTGCTGACCGATGCTGCATGAGGCATCAATGCCTACCCTAGACCTGCCGCACCCGACGTCTTGGTTGACAGCCGAGACATGGCTTCCAGGTTGGGCACAAGTACAAAGTACCTGAGGCTCCGCTGCGATGACCTCAGCAGCCAGAAGTGGACAGCTTGGGGCTGCCACGGCGCTGCGCAAGCTCAAGCTCACCAGGGCGAATTGATTCCATTCGCGGCAACCCCAGCATAGGTGCGCACGCAAACAACACGCTGCGATGCACGCAGAGCACCGAGACGACGAATCCATCGCGCCAATCCGTGCCATCGCCGCTCGACCGACACGTCGCCTCCCAGCCCCTGTGCCGAGTCAATCCACCCGCCAGTCAGGAGCGTAACGCCGCGCGCCCAAGCATCGTCGGGAGCCATGGCGACGGCGACCGACTCCGGGCAGCTCCGAGATGCGATAGTCGCCTTCTCCATCGATGGCGCGTTTCCCGAGGACATCACCGAGCTGCCACCCGTGTCCGGGACCGACCTGCAGCCGACAATCGACGCGCTGGCAAAGACCAAGACGGAGCTCGAGGTATACAGACAAACGGACGCGCATTGCCGGCACAAGCCCTGACAATCTCGCAGACCCAAATACACACCATCGACGAAGAAACGAGGGACGACGTGAGCTCCTGGGTCAAGAATGCCAAGGCGCTCCAGGAGGACATCATCCGCTCCAAGACCATCGCCAACGACATCGTACGACAGTCAGAGGCGCCCGATGTCTCTGGCGAGGCTATACAAGATGCGGAAGCCAAGGTCGACTTTCTCAATCGCGAGGTGCAATACAGCCAGCAGGTACACGGCGTGCTGCGCAAGATCAAGCAGGTAAATCAGCTGTTGAGCGACGTCGAGACCGCGAGGAATGAGCGACGCATTCTGGACTCCCTGCGGCTCTTGGAACGTGGGTGCTTATCCCGGTATTGCATGGCTTGAAGGCGCACTGACATGTCCAAAAGAGTCGTGGGCGGCCATCGACCAGGTCGGCGTGAGCAAATCGTGCCGAATAATGAGGCTTTTGGACTTGAGATCTTTCGAACTCAAGTCAGACGTCCATGAGGTGTTTGACCACGTATGGAAAGCACTGATCCGCGTCGATGTGGAAGCGGGGAGAGTGGCCATCTATGACTCTCTCGTCGGTAAGGACCCGGCATCATGGATGTGCATAGTCGAGTCGCTAATTGGACGCAGACGAGAACATGAGCCTGCCCGACGCTGTACTCGGGTTAAAGGCGTACAAAGAGGTGGACGAGCGCATGGAGCAACTTTGGCGCAACCTGGACGCGGCGATGGTGTCTCCTCGCATGGACATCTCGAAATCCACCATTCCGGCTATCAAGGCGGGGGCCAACGAGCTGGAGCTCCAGGGTCAGGCGAATGCATCGGTTGACGCTCTTCTATCGGATCTGGAAACGGTGTTCGTCTTTGTGGCCCGCAAGCTGCCGTCGGACCTCCTCCAGTCCCTGTCCAGCGTCATGATGGCCGACGTCGTGCCAAAGCTGATCCAGCAATGGCTCGATCCAGCCGTACCGTCGTCCCTGACGGACATGAGAAACTTCCAAGAAAGGGTCCAACGCACAAGAGCCTTCTGTACAGCTCTGCAAGAGAGCGGATATACTGGCTTCGACGAGCTCATCGATTGGGCTACCAAGGCACCGACGACATGGCTAAGGAAGTGCAGGGAGAATGCGCTTGACACTATCCGGACAAAGCTCACTAGAGGCATTGGCAGGTCCAAGCAAGTCGAAAAGATTGAGAAGCACATGGTGTCCCTTTCTGAGGGCAAGGAGCTTGCCACTACGGGTGCTGGTGCGGCAGCTGACACCAACGACTGGGGAGAGGACTGGGGTGATGCCTGGGATGACGATAACAAGGAGCAGGGCGCGGAAGATTCGCTGCCACAACCCGAAAGCCAGGCCGAAAAAGGAGGCACCGAGGACGACGGCGCAGATGCATGGGGCTGGGACGACGACCAGCCTGCCGAAAAGCCCCCGGAGGAGGCCAATGCTGCCGCAGCAGTTGAGGAGGAGGATGATAGTGCAGATGCATGGGGTTGGGGCGAAACCGACACTGCTGTTGAGCCGGCTGTTGACGAGAAGAAGAAGCATAAGAGCGCAGCTGGCAAAGCTCGAAAGGAGGAGACAAGGGAGCTTATCCTCAAGGAGACGTACAACATCTCTTCGATGCCCGAGCCGGTTCTCGAACTCATCTTTGCCATCTTGGAAGACGGTGCGGCCTTGACAAAGGATGGCGATGACTACGATTTGGTCTCATCGACGGCCCCAGGACTATTCAGCTTGCCGACGTTTGCTCTGGCGTTGTTTAGAGCCATATCGCCGTACTTTTATTCCCTGGATGTCGGGGGAAACATGTCAGTTTGGACGGGTTTGCAGCCACGCACAAGATCAAGGCTGACATATCCTATAGGTTTCTATACAACGATGCCATGTACATTGCTGAGAAGCTGTCCGAGTTCTCGTCTGCGTGGAAGCAGCGCGAGGACTTGTCGACACGAGCCCGTAACATGCTCCGCCTAGACAACGACATCAAGACGCTACAGAGCTTCGCGAACCGCAGCTACGGAAATGAAATGAACGTACAGAAGACAGTCTTGCAGGATCTGCTTGGCGGCTCGCAGAGCCTCATGCAGCAGGACGAGATGGAGGCGGCAGTCGAGTCCGGAACTGCCCGGATCAGAACCATGGCCGCGACGTGGGAGCCGATACTCGCGCGTTCCGTCTGGTCTCAGGCGATCGGCTCTCTTGCAGATGCGCTGGCCACGAGGCTCATCACCGACGTGCTCGACATGGCATCTATCGGGCAGGAGGAGGCGTATAGCATTGCCAAACTCATCGCGTCAGCCGCGGAGCTGGACGATCTGTTCCTTCCGAGCAAACTAGGGGCTACTGAACCGACCGAGGACGAGGTTCCTGCGACAGCTCAGTACGCGCCCAACTGGCTGAGGCTCAAGTACCTCAGCGAGGTACTGCAGAGCAACCTTAACGAGGTCCGGTTTCTGTGGTGTGATAGTGAGCTGAGTCTCTACTTTACCGTGGAAGAGGTGGTTGAGTTGATCAAGGCGAGCTTCGAGGACAACGCCAGAACGAGGGAGACGATCAAGGAGATTCAGGGCAAGCCGCGGCCGACGAGGGGCCATGCAGCTTGAGAAGCACGGGACACTGTATTGGCGACGTATGTAATTCAACAGACAATCTCTACAACTTGCGGCCCTGCCGTCGTGATGGAGCCCCGACGACAGCGATACCGAGCTACCTCACTTACACCCGACTGTCAACGTCGAAATATCTCCGTCACCTTCAACATTGATACCGCAACAGACAGACAGAAGACACCCGGTGCCGGCTTTCAACATGATCCCGCCTACGATTCGAGTCGTGAACGACGCTTCGACAGGTATCATTGTCACGCGACTCTCCAACGCAGGATCGGACCACGACGCGCCGTTGCAGATGTATCTCGAGCCAAGACGGATCAGCTCACTTTGCTGCGCCACCAGATGCAGGAGGATACGGCACGACCAAGGGAAGAACATCAGTTGTATGAGACCGGCTGCCACCGCCCGAGGCCCATCCTGTCTCTGTCTCTTTGTGTCGCGGCGGAAGCAGCCCGGCCGTGACTTGAGCAGTGGCGTTGCACGCAACCGCTCAGAGTCGCGTGCGGTGCCGGCCGCGTCCACGTACCTTGGTACGGACGTACATGGATGGACGCTTCCTCATCGCAAGGCAGCACTTCACGTCGCACGACAGCAGGGACGTGGCTTGCGTACCCGAGCGAGCCGGGGCGTGATGCGCGCCGGGGGACTGCGGAGTGAGCGTAATGCACTCCCACCCCCCAACATGGGCGTACTCCGTACGATAGTCTTGTACGACGTCCAGCACAGACGAGATACATCGCGTGACCGCGAGTGACCGTGGTGATACCCAGCTCCATGGCTCGTCAGCCCCCCGGATACAGCTCACAAGGCTGCAGTGGCTGCTGCATGGGGAGGGGGGTCCTGTACGACCCTTGGATCCAGCTCGGCGCTCAGAAGCGAGCAGAGCAGAGCGCCCCCCTGGCGACGACAGCTCGCCCACGCCAGGCATCACGGGAACGCCAGCGCGTTTGTGACAGTTTGCTGGAGGGGGTTTGTCTGCGACTCGACGCCAATGGCGCGGCAGCCTTGCTTCTCGCGCCATGTCGTGACTGGTTCGCAGCGAGCGAACCCGCACGTGGACGACATGCGGGCAAGGGTGCGGACCAGAACTCTCTCGTCAGCGTTAGCTTTGCATGGCCAACGTTGGCTGGTCTCTTCTCAGTATTGAACCGCCGCAGTTGAGCTCTCTGACGACAAGGGAAGGGTCTCCGGGTTACACTGCAGAGTGGCAGGCCTGGACAGATGCCCTCGGCACTTACACATCGAGAAGGCGGCAAAGGCGTCCGGCCCGCTCACCGTGTCACCCCAGGCCATCTCACGGGGCCAGATTGACCTAGGTGGGCAGGAGGGAAACGCCTTGTCAGACAGAAAGGTCCCTTCGAAGCCGGTGAATAGGAGTGGGCGCGACGCCCGAAGGCGGGCAAAAGCAAGCACGGCAGGGCCTGGACATCCAGTCGGGATGGACGCATACACAAAGGCGCGCACACACACGCACCTCTTCGGAGCAGTTCACCGTCCCCTGCTGGCTTCGTCTCGCTGCTCGGGGGCGGAGTGATGTGGACGGCGGAGCGCGTATCATATGATGCCCTTCTCGATGGCGTACATACGCGGCGTCTTCCTCTTTCGCGCTTGGCGTGCGTCGCCTAAACCAGCAACTCGCCCGGCCGCTGGAACCGCTCCGCCCGTTGCGCAGACGCAATCGCAGCCGTGACGCGATGCCTCGGCTGGCACAAAGGCAAAGAGACATGGATGGGCAGGGCAGCCCACGACGATGGACCTCCGTCGACGCTTTGCGGAGCTGCCGCCACCACCGCACGCCATGCCCTGGCGGTCCGCGCGGGCGGGAGCTCCCTTTCCTGTGGGACCGGCCGTGGGCGAGACGTGTGCAGGTGGCTGGCGAATGTGACGAGTCAAGCTGCGTGGCGCCACATGGGGGGCGGGCTGACCGGAGCTATGGGTTGTTGCGTCTGACTTGTCGCCGGTGCGAGGGTTTCCGAGGGCATTGGCCGTGCGAGTTGGACGATGATGAACGCTCTGTTGGCTCTTCGGACTACTCCGTTCGGACAGGCACTGCGTTTCTCGTGGCCAACAAAGCGTCTCGGCTGTTCGCGATCGTGATACGTGCGTACGAGTACAGACAAAACCCGCCATGCCGATCCGGGCGTGACTCGGGGTTCCGCGTTGATCGTGGAGAAGACGACTCGAGTGCGTCTACGGAGTATGCAATGCACCACGTCACGAAGCTCAGCCTCCAGTGCCCCCCCCCTGCCTGGGCAGGAAACCACATGCGCTGTCTCGGGGGATATCTCTGTTCTTGGGCAGCTGCGGCCGCGACGATGGGATCCAGGGTCAATCCCGAGACGGCGGTCGAGGCTGGGGTCCGGGGGATGCAGGCGTGTTGTGACACGGACTGCATGTACGAGTACTGCGGGCTATTGCCTCGACGTGGGTGGCTTTGGGGTGGCTCTGTGTCGTCCTTTTTGAAGATGCTTGAGTTGCTGCGTGGGTGGTCGACTGCTGGGGTTGCGAACAGGGATTGGATGCGCGGGAGTGGATAGGGGATGAGCTGTTGGCAAACTCACAGGGGGAGCGGCATAGCGGCTGAATTGAGAAGGGATTGTGGCTCGAGTTGCACTAGTAATTACTTGAGTGTTATTGGATTGATCAACGCAGTTTGTACGTATTCGTCCTGTCGACTGCTGCATGCATATTGGCCGCTGCCACAACGGTGCCTATTCCCTTCACGGATCTCACATCAGTTGTGCCATTACACACATCAATATGTGCAACGCTTTATTCCAAGCCTAGAGAGAAAGTATCGCCGGCTGCTTTCGTCCTCGGTCGTGGCAGCAGCTGAGTGCGTTGACTGCAGCCGCCTGTCCACACGGGAGCAGAGGTCATGTACCTGAGAAAGGGGCAGCCCCTTTTGAGTGCGTGGCACAAGATGCATGCTAGATGACTTGCAATTGGGCCGTTGGTTGCACATCGTCCGTGGTCCGACGGTGTGGTGACACAAGATGCAGTCCACGATGGCTTCAAGGGGTGGCTGCTGTTGGCCCATGCCGGTTTCTTCGTTGCTTGCGTCACGGAGCGCCTTCCGTATAGACCAAGACTCATACATGGCTTGGGAATAACGCATGGCACGCATGGAGGGGATTATGCGACGCCCCAGCATAAACGCCCATGATTGTTGCGTGCGCGAGTTCAACGGCTCCAGCGTGCGTCGTCGAGGTCGGTGCTGTCGCAACACTCGAGGAAACATCAACGCCCTTTGCTGAAGAAGCCTACGGACCGCTGCCGCTGGACGCCCTTGCCGCTTCGACATGGCATACACAACTCCACCATGGTCGACAGAGACAACAACACCAAGGTCGTCGGTGCAGTCACGTCCCCCCCAGCCGGGGTGTCCATGGTCTCTGGTCGCAGCAGGGCCTTGTTCTGACGAGCGCAGTGAAACCTCGCGTACGACTTGAAGCGGAAACCCGCAAGAAATCCACCAACGCTGGAAAAGTCGAGCGCCTGGGCCTTCGGCGGCGATGCAGGAGATGGCTCGCCGTGAAGCCAAACGCAGAACTGGACTCGAGGCGCCAACGCCAGCCAAACACCCGTCCAAGATGGGACGGCCTAGAAACGTGTCAACCTCTAAACCCATAGAGCAGAAACGGAGCGCGGCGGGGAGAGCCATCAGCCACAGCCGGTGCAAGAGTTCGGTTCCCTGCGCTTTCTTCGACGTCGGCGCCATGGCTTGCGGCAGACATCACAACCCGCCTCGATCTCGGCAAGCCAGCGTTTCATGGAAGACCAAAGGCCCGGCCGGGCTCCATGTCTACACGTCGCTCAGGCAACAAACAGAGGCATGAAGGCCCTCCGTTCGGGTCGCGACCGCCAGGGGCGAGGCCGACTGCAACTCTCGGCAGCGCGCCGACGAAGGTTCGCAAAAAAAAATGGCCGCCAAGGAGCGGCGTTGGCAATTCTAGAGGCGGGTAGCGGCTCAAGCAAAAGTGAGTGCCCAGTCTTGACGATGCTGGATGCAGCCTTCACAGCCAGCGTCGTTGCACGATGCAACCAAGGAAAGCCCTTGATGATACTTCGCGCGACACGAGCAAGGGAGTTCCGGCCGGGGACAAGTCCACGAGACGCTCCATCCGCAGTAATAGCTACGGAAACTCCTCGACAAACGGCGCACATGATGCCGCCTTTGACGTTGTCAGGGCCACAACCTCGCGGAGCAGTTCGGTCCAGCCGCGTGTCCCGCGTGTCACATTCTCTTGACCGACGTGCTCGCACAATGAGTTTAAGTACAGTTTCAGTAGGCTTTTCATATTTGAGGGACATGGGCAGGTCGCCATTCTAAAGAGACAGACGGCAACTACAACATGGCTATGGCCAATGACACCACAAGAGCAACGCAACACAGCATACACCACGCGCAATCATCACAAGCAACGCAGCCCAACATGCCCAAAGCAGCACGCAACCGCCCGCCGCCCACGGCGAGACTC
This sequence comes from Tolypocladium paradoxum, assembly GCA_002916505.1. NCBI lineage: Eukaryota > Fungi > Ascomycota > Sordariomycetes > Hypocreales > Ophiocordycipitaceae > Tolypocladium > Tolypocladium paradoxum. The sequence goes on along the minus strand of PKSG01001110.1, from coordinate 132,724 downwards.
GTCGGACCCAAGCCGAGCTGCTCCCTCGCGCCCATCCAGAGCCTCGTGTCGACGCTTGGACGCGGCGCTCGCAGCCCTCGCAAGCACGCATCGATGACGCGCATGACGCCGAGAAAAAGCTGCCCTACGCGCCACGAACGCAGTGGGCATCATCCGCTCCGCGGGTCTGGCTTGGCCAATTGCCTCCAAGCCATCTTGGCATCCTCGTATTCCCGCTGTTGAGCAAAATCCCACCAGTACGTATGCAGCTACGGTAGCATCAGCACCACGCAGAGCCAAACTCCGTCGCAACTCCTCCGCTTGCTGGCAAATCGTATCGTGGGGCTAAATTTGGAAGCTCTGATGGCCTGCTGCTGCTTGCTTCCTGGTGTACTGTGCTATTACCTTTGGCGGGCTAGCAGGCTGTGTGGTGTAGGTCGTGACGGGGCCGATGACGACAATGGGCAGCATCGGCGCGCGGCCTCGAGCCGAGAGCGTGCCACGACAACAACCTCAGCCGTCCCTCTCCTGCAGACAGTCCGTCGGAGAGTTGGGGGCCGCGGGGAACCGGTCAAAAAGCACGCCCAGCGAACCCATCGCTGCACGATGCTGCGGCCGCCTCCTCCTCCTCCTCCTCCTCCTCCTCCTCCCCCATCCTCCCGCCTGGGCCCCCTCCCCTACGTCCGTCCGTCCATCCATCAATTGCCACGAATCCAGCAGCACGCCCACGTGAGAGTCCATCGCGGGGTCGCCCGGGGCCGTGGTTGGAGCATGGGCATGCCCGTGTGCAGCAGAGGGTGAGGGGACCAGGCCGATGGTATTTCGTTTCATATCAAGCTCTGGGCAATCCATCCTTCTAGAAACCCTTCCCTAGCGACTGACCCCTGGCTGTGCTGGACCGGGGTCCTGGCTGGGCTGGGTCCTCACTGGAGACACTCCCAGTGCAGTGTGATGAACCCCATCGTGGGCCGGCCACTGTCGTTGTTGCTTGCAAGTCTGCGCCTGGCGACAACGCGGATGCGTCAATTCCGGAACCAGCTGATCCCCGAATAACCGCAACTCGTCGCCGCTAATTATGGCAATTTTATTTGCCTCGTGGCCGAGTGGAATTGGAGTGTCTGGAAACATTAGCCCTTTCCCAGCTGCCAGGGCTGTCAGTCGGTTTGAGGGCCAGCGGCTCCAGCCAACAGAGGCACCTTGTAAGACGACGAGTACGCAGCATGTATGTATGTCCAACACGACGGATGGAGCATGGCATCCCTCCAATCTGCCTCTGTGTCGTGCATGATGCATCGGGCAGGTTGGGGGAAAAGGATGCCCAACGACGTATCGTAGGTAGCAAAGACGCAAATCACTTCGTTCCGTCGGCACGATCTGTGCCTGGCCTAGTACCAGCTGCGTTGTGTCGACCCGGACAGCCTCTCTCTTTGTGACGTCTGTAACCGCACTGAGGTGAGAAGCGCATCATTCCGGTCTCGGAACCATCGCCCGAGGCCCACGGCTCGGGCAAGCCTCGCCATTAAGGCAGGCCTTCGCGGGAGAGGCCGGTCAATGTCGAAGCCGCCCCAAGCTGAAACGTGGGCACAGAACAACCTGCGAGTCATCCGCGCATCCCAGAACGTACCCGGGAACCTTGTCAGTCCGCCTCGTCGGATCGACTTGGATCATCAGATGCCCTGTCGCCCTTGTCATAAGTGACTGACCTTGTTGATGGAGGCGGTGGTTACACGTGCACCGACACGCCGGGACATTGCGCGCAAAATAAGCTCCTGCAAACGATGAGATGCCAGCAACTCCGAGCTTGACAAATGCAAGGCACTGCCTTGTGGCACAGACCGGCCAGGTCCATCGCTTCTTGCCCTGGCTAGAGTCACAACCTGTCTCCTGGGTCAGAACGTACTCGTAAAAGATGCTTGGGCCAACAAGGTTGCCAAACTTGTACGAGTCGCACGACAAACACCGGAATCGCAACTGCCACCGATATGGGAGTAGCCACGACAGCGCCATGCGTCGGAGCATCACGCAGACACTCTTTTGGCCGGCAGGCAAGGGATGCAGTAGTACTACTGCCAAGTAGAGGGGAGTAAGGAGGTGCTGCATGTCCTAGCAAGCAAATCAGCGAGCGGGAGGGAGGGGGACAACGATGGCCTCTTCCTCCTGCAGACAATGCCATGGCCATCAAGACGTGACCTTCATGTATGACGAAGGCAGCCCTCTCCTCACTCGGCCCACGCGCTTTGAGTGACTTTTGGTATTGGTGAACAATGGCCTCAGCCCGGCCTCCAACAAGGTTGATGCGGTCTCCGTTTGTAGGGACTGGGGCGTCCGGCGGGCATCGACAATGTGTTTGCTGCGCTTGCCAGCCTCGGGATGGCGTTCTGCATCTACTCCGAACACTGGGACGTTTCATCAAACGTACCTGTGGACGGAATCGAAAATTGACCTGCGCCAGCTCATACAGCGGAGCTTTAGAGTACTATTCGTTAGGGCGTGGCCCATGGACTGGGCTGCGGCTCGAGGCTCTAATGCCATGACGCCGGACAGGCAGGAGAGTGGTGAACATGTCGCAAGGAAATGAGGTGAGCCAGTGACCAACATGGATGCATGGGTGACGGGATTGGCCGACGACTGGTGCAGCTCCCACACCACCACCCAGCCTGGGTCGCCGCGTGAGACGGGAGGGCGGTTGCGGCGCCCGACTCGCCCGCCATGGGACGTGTAAAGATCTTTTCGGGAGGCTCAAGCGACTGGCCCCTATCCCGAGCCCCCGAGACCTCCGACAGAGACGACGACGACACAAATGTGCGCTGCCCCAACTCACTCGAGCCGGGAATGGATGCCTCGACGACACCCATCCGAGACGAAGCAAGCTCGCGAGCAAACGCGCAACAGAAGCAGACCAGGGGAAAAAGCTCAGGGATGGTAGTGTGCCTCTTACGACCACCAAGCATAGACAGAACAAACGACACGGGCAATAAGGCCCCTGCCACGACTCGACAAGGCGCACACCACTGCCTGGGATGAAACATTGCACCTCTCTTCTAGTTGGAGTCGGTCAACTCCACCTCTCCGGCCGTGCGATTGGCCTTGGGCGCCAATCAGCCATTTTGACGAGCTTCGTCTGCTCCCCTTGTTAGAGGACGTCACGCCAGTGCAATACACGAGTGTCATTGTCCGTCCGGGTGAAGGTGTCTCGGCCGCTTCTCCTTTGAGCTCTTGCCAGGGCGTTGAGCGTGTCGTACGGAGTACGTTGTGTCAATGAGCTGAGTCCAACTGCAACCAAAACATGTCTGTGAGCAAAGAGCTGGTTCCCAAACTGTCCAAGACGACTTGGCGCGGGGGCCAACCAGAGCGCGAGAATCGGTGGTGTGGCGGCCAGACAAGTGACAGGGGCTTCAGCGAGCAAGGCTCGGCGCTTTGGCGGAAGATTCGGCCGTTGAACACAATAGTGAAGCTTCGAGAAGTAAGAAATAGATGACCTGTACACCTACGTCCCAGCGCGCCGGACCAGGAGCTTGAACGGGCATCCCGAGATAGCGGAAGCAAGGCGGTGTTGAACCGCAAAACCAAGAGAGGAGCCAAGACTCGATAATCCAACTGTGGTCCATGCAGTGACGCAAATGCGAGAACCCGAGCGATCAAGACGGCTCCCCGTGTGATGGACCTTTGCGCGGGGTGTGAGTGCACGTTGGACGCGTGGCTCTCGCGCACGGCGTGCTTCCCTGCCCTGTCGCTGGAGTCAAAGCATCCAAATATGATCTCTCAAGTCTCTACGTCACAGCGGGCCCGGCACCAATCGCGTGCGGAACATGCAATTGGGGGCACGTTGACGCGCCCGGATGACCGCAGACTCGTGGAACGTGCTCGCGTCGTCAGCGTGGGCCGTCGAGACCGGGGGTTGATGCCGCTGCTGCTGCTGCTGCTGTGATTAGCAGCCGTAGCTGCCTGGCCTCCTGCCAGCAGCCAGTTGGACCGAAACGACGGCTCGGCCTGGGCTGTGCACCCCTGGTCGGAGGTACGAGTACTCCGTACGAGTAGGAGGATTGATTCGAGAAGGCGGCCTAAACGGAAGCGCACAAAGACGTCAGCGTGTCTCAGAGCCCTGGTACCCCATGTCGGCCCCCTCTCGACTCCATGCCCCGGCCTGAATGTTGGACTTGGGCTAGGGCTGCACATGGGAAAAAGGTGACGCGCCCAGCCGATTGGACGGCGCGAAGGGGACAGACGTCATTGCGCCTCTGGCGGCTCCAGCAAATGGGATCGTCCGGGGCGGGTAGCACATCCAACGTGGCCCAGCGTGTCGGATCCAGCCTTTGGACGACGAATTTTCCGTCTGGCCCTGCAGCGTTAGCCCTACTCAAAGCTGTGTTTCACACCGCATCTGAGGTTCGTCGGCCGTGGCCAACGGGACCTGCCTGTTGTCTCGTCCTCCGTTTTGCTGGCATCGAACCGCGACGCCAAGAGCGCCGGTGGCTGGGGCTAGAGACAATCAACCGTGACCACATGACGCCGCCGAGAGAGCACGTATCGCCAAATGTCGGTGAAATTGCTCCTCGTCCAGTTTGCCTTGCAAACGCTAAACCGCAGCCCATGCGCCTTCGATTCGCGTCTATGCCCCGCTGGATGGAAGTCCGAGTCGAATCCGAGCACAGCTCAGCCCAGTCATTACGAGTACCCCGTACTCGTAGGATGCTGACGACAGACGGCGGAATTCGCCCGGTGTCGTGGACGTTGCCATTGGGCCCACTGCTTCTTTCTTTGCAGCAGCGGCGGCGACGCCAGCAAGAGGCCTCTGTATCCCAGGAAGCGAGACCGGGAATGGCACAGCAGTGAGGCATCGCTGCGCCTCTGCAGCAGCCCATGGCTTGGAGCGTCGAGGACTGGCCAATTGCTGGTAGAGGATCGCAGGCCGATGCGTGTGCTGGCTGCGGGCTGCAGCGGCGAACGGGAGTAGGGTCCTGCACTGGGTCGCTGTACGAGGACAGACTAATGCAAATGCGTCCTTGACATCCTTTGTTGGAATGCGTTGGTTGATCAGGCATGGAAGAGAGGGCCTGAGGCAAGGCAAAGACAGGCAGGTACTGGGCTCATAGGGGTACGAGGTACACGAGGTACCTCGCACACGCGGAAGGTACATGCCCGGCTCGTGGCTGGGCAGGTCCTGCTCATGTGCATCACTGCATGCGCTGCGGCTGCAGCCTCCGCCCCTTCCTTCGTCCTCCGGGCTCCTTATCGACACCCCTCGTCTCCAGGCTAGTACTTGAAATTCAAACTTCGACTCGCTCTCACCGTGTTGGTTCAGTGCCAGATGATGCCACCACCGTGTTGACATCATGGCGGAGCAAGGCGGTCGCTCGTCAACAGCAGAGAAACGCAGAGAGCCCATCGCGATCTCATGCATTTCAAAGTTCCAGATCTTAGACATGATGCACTGCACAGGGGCGCAAAGACATTGCAGTACGCGAACTTGTGGTGTGAGTCGCATTTCTTTCCCCGCGTTTTAGGGTTTGCCTCTGCGGCGGCTCTGCTGGAGGGAAGGGCAATGTGTACGAGGCAGTACCTCGTGCTGCGCCATGCCTAAAGGCGGTGGAATGCGGCGCTTCGAATTGGCCAACCAGGGTAGCCGGTTGGTGGTGGCCGAGATTCTGAAAGCGGACACTCAAGGCTAGCCGGGGAGGAAGGTTTGTAGATGACGATTCTCATCCGTCAGGCTCGCTTGCCACTGGCAAAGCGGTGCTGAGTACTCTGTAGTTCAAGCGTTCAAGCACGAGACTTGCACATGGGGCTCAAGGAAAGCTGGGTTATCGCTTAGACGACTTTCTTGTGTTGGCATGGTGGGGGGGGAATCGGGCATTGCTGACGGCGGGCGAGTCAGATGGAAACCAAAGGGCGCGCTGAAGGGGACGGACGGCCATTGGACGATGCGCGGACCCTCAACAGCAAGCAGAGAGACAGCAGACCGACTCATTAGCACTACTACTCCGTATAATGAGGGACATCTGGGGAAGAGCCGAAGAGGGCAGCGCCGGACGTCGTGGAAGGATGCGCTTTTGGCGTTTTGCCTCGGTGCTTGGACCGCCGTTGCTTTGTTGGTTGGTGTAGGGAATGGACAGTAACAGCACCGGCGCCCCGACGACCGCCAGCGTGCTCCTCCGGTCCTGGTCATGGCTCTGTTTCGACGTCCATGTAAGTGCCTGCAACCGGTGGTGGTGGCGGCTGAGCGTTTTGGAACACCGACGCAACGGCATCAGGGAGGGGTGCGCTGTACGAGTATCTGGCGCCAAAGGCGGCGGTTCGCTGGCATGCATGGTATGCGTCCTGTTGCATCCTGCCATGGAGATGCAGGCGGCTGTGAGCGGATGGGTCAGGTGCGGGTGTGCCTGGGCTGGTTATTATCGCCGAGGAGCAGGGTTTGTCTCCCGTGGCAGCAATCTGATAAGCCGGCGGCATCCCTGGCGCGCAAACACATGCCCATGTACGCCAGTCAGCACACAATGGCAACATCACCTGGGGCTCCCAAGGTCATGAGGCTTCGGGTTCCAGTTGCACAGACAGATCCGCCTGCGGCACTGATTCAGCACTCGTGCGAGGACTAGTACGGCCCTCGGCGGGCACTGACCGCATCTGGCACTGGGCCAGCGCCCCTGACCCCGGATGGGGAACTAGTCTGGTGATGGTGAGATTTGCGTCTGAGATTCGCCACTGGAGAGATTTGCTTCTCTGCTCGCGGTCCCCCCTGTTCCGCTTGTTTGTGTGAATTTCGCCTCCAGGCTCTGGGCCCTCGACTCCGTCTCCGCTTTGCTGGCGCTCCACTGGACGCAGCACAATGGAAGGAACACACGGCCCTTGGCTGTCACGCCTGCGTGATGGAGGGACACAGACGCAGCGGCTGCACTGCTGCTTGGGGGATTGGTGCTTCAGTGAAAAATGCCTTGTCCATCTGGATGTCCAGATGGCGGATCCCTGTTGCGGGGTGCACTGAGGGCGCACGCCGCATGGCAAGGCGAGGTACGGAGCGGTAGCCCGAGTACCTCCTTGTACCCCGAGCTTCCACCTCAGCCCCAAGCCAGAACAGACCCGGCTGTTCCGTCGTCGTGTTGTCTTGGCGCCCCTGCTGGCCTGGGCCAGGAATTGTGCCCGCCGCGAGTGCCCAGCACCTCATCAGTGCCTCATCAGTGGCGTCGCAGCTTTCCATTTTCGCCGTGCCCTTGCGCGCTGGCCCTCGCCTGCCCCTGGCCGCGCTCTAACGGCACACCCAGTGCCCTTTGGCTGGAGAATGCTGTGGCAGCCGTGCCCAACCCACTGCAGAGGCTTCGCTGGTGTTGGCGTCGTTTATTTTCGCGGCTTTGCGGCTTGATGCCCTTGTGCGAGTACTTGGCAAGGATTGGGCTGTCGCGGTCGCTTACACGTATTCTAGGTACCTAGGGGTACCTTATTCTGGTGCGAAGTGCTAGGTACCTCACCTGGAACATACCTAGGTAGGTAAGGTACCAAGTCAGATCCCCTTCGTACCGGCCCCGTCATGACCTGTTTATGGGAGATGTTGCGCTTGCACAAAAGTACCACCGACTCACCATCAAATCCGACGACCACTCGGTACGTCTGCTATCCCTTGCTTTTCACTGCCTCGCGTCGCCTTGCCACGGCCCCCTGGCCAGGCTCTTGCTCACGCTGGCCGTGCCTCTGCACGCCGTTCCACGCAGCCGGGCAGCAGACCTGGCCCTTGCCATGGCGCCAAGTCATGTCACGCCCGCCTGTCCGTCCTCGTCAGAGCCCTCGGCATGCTGTTGCCGTGCCTGTCGTGCTGTACTCGTATGCCCTGTCCTCGCTTCTCCTGGTCACCCGCGTACCTACCTACGAGTATGCCAGAGCCAGAAGCCAACCCAAGCAGAGGCCCAAGCAGCGCGCCCAGCTGGCGTCTGCCGATATACGAGTACGAGTACTCGTAGAGCTGCAAGGGCGCCCTCTCGGCTAAGGTACTTAAGGGTAAGCTAGGTTGCCCTTCATTCTGCCACTGCAATCTCCCCGAAGCACCAGCCCTCCCCTTTTCGGTCCCGTCCTCTGGGCCAGCCTTGCTAGCCACACCACCCTCTGCGCTCCCCCCATGTCGGCACGCCTTGCGCGCACGCCCACCCCTACCTCCTCTAACCTAACCTCTCTGCATGGCAAAACCATCCCACTTTCTCTGCCACGGCCTTACGAGTCCTACTACCTTGATCCCACACCCATCTTCTGACTCAACCGCCTCTCGTCCACCGCCAGAGCTGCTCTACTATAAACACCTCCGCTGGACTCTCACCAGCACGCTCGCCAGGACAAGTCGATCCCGCCGCCTGCTGCAAACCGCGACTGCCCACCTGCGCGCTGCGTTGCTGCCGCCCTCTGCGCCGGCATCCGACTAATTGCATCTGCCGGCGGTACCAGCATCCCGTCAGTTGGTAGCTGCACCTAGCGAGAATCTCTGTTGCGGCTCTGCGGGCGCGCAAATCTCGCCGCTCAACTCCAAACCCCCGGCTCGCCTACCGAACAACTTGCTGCACCCCTTCGACGAACCCCTCTCGTCTGCGCACCGACGACGACCGGCAGTAGGAGCCCGCGCCCTTCAATTGCACATTTGCGGTGTCGCGAGCTTCGGGCTGGCCTCTGCTTGGCCGCCCGCCAGACAACCGCCGCACCCGCTGCTGGCCTAGACTGCCCGTCTCGTCGCATCTCACACACGCGCTCGCTCTGCTGCTGCTGCTGCTGCTGAGTCGCAAGGTGCATCCTCGTGCAGCCTACGCACCCGAAAGCAGCGACGTGCATATTTCAAGACCACCACCACCATCACCTGCTGCCACCTCACCACTCACTCCACGCGACATTGGGCCTCTCTCGACTCGACCTGACAGCGAGATCTGCCCCTAGCTAGCTCCCGTCCCGGGCACCACCCCCAGGTCCTAGGTCCCTTCGTCTCGTGGATCGCGGAGGCCCGCCGTTCGGTTGGTGCAGCTGCTGCTGCTGCTGCTCTGTGCTGCACTGTCCCGCACTTGGTGTAGGAGCTGCCCTCGACAACCCCATTGGCACCGCGCCTCGGTCATTTGCGACACGCATCGCGAGCAGCTCCAATACGACCCCGGACTCTGCGGCCAGGTGAACATCCGCCACGCCGCAGATCTGCCAGCGCGACGTCTTCCCCGCATTCTGTTCCTGCCCCGGCCCGTCCCAAACATGCATATCGGAGCTGCCCAGGGCGTATAAATGTCGACGCAGCCTTCGGAGGCGCGCCCGGCTCGCTCTTCCCATGCTTGTGCTATGCCAGCACGGCCATGTCGAGCGGCTCAGATCCCAACCAAATGACTTCACAACAACCCGCGGACCCCCCAAGGTCCTCGCTCTCTGCCCACCGTCGGCGTGCTCGCCCAGGCCAGGTTCAGACCAACTTTCACCCGTCACAAACACAACAACCTCCCTCGGCCATCCCCGTCTCGGCCATCAGCGCCTCTTCCGTTGCCTCTAGCTCTTGGTACGGCTCGCCCAGCATGTCTCCGGGTACAGCCGCCCTGACGACGAGTTCGTCGATCCAGGCATCACCAGAGCCCATCAGACCCAGGGACGATGACCAATGCCCCCCATATTTCCATCTCCCAGACCCCATCCTGTCTCGGAAGACCAGCGCAAACTCCCTCGGACACAGCTGGGTTGGCAGCACCAACCCCATTGCCGAGGCAGCCTACAACAACAGCAATGGCATCACCCCCATGGCTAGTAGCACGGCCGCAACAGCCACGAATAACAACGCCAACAACACTGGCAAGAGCCACCTGCTTCGCCGCCTGTCTAGCCGGGCATCGAGACGAATCGCCAGCCGGAGGAGACAATCCTCGGCCACACCGGCAAGCCGCGATGGAAGCGTCGGCCCCTGCTTCCTTCGGCGGCGCAGTGACAGCAACACCACCGCCCCGCCAGAATATGGCGCCACGTCTACCGACTCCGAGTCGGACCTCGACGAGAGGGACGACTTTGCATCAATCAGGTCCATGTTCCTCGATGGCGCGCCACGAGGCTCTTCGGCAAACAGCACGACCGGGTCCATTGCCGGAAGCTCCAACAACATGGCTGGTCCTGTTATCCCCCTGCAACTCCAGCGCGGGACCTGGTTGAGGAAGATCTCCAAGAAGAACCGCTCCAAGCGCATTCGCCTCGTCTATGAGCCCGAAACGAACAAGCTCACGTGGGACAGGGTCCGACCAAACAAGTTCCTTCATGTCGACGAGATCAGAGAGATCCGCACTGGTTCCGACATCCAGCAGTATGGCCGCGACTTTAACATCCCCGAGTCGGAGCGCTCCACGTGGTTCTCCATCCTCTATTCTATTCCGGAAAAGTCAAAGACCAAGTTTCTGCACCTCATTGCCGACGATGTCGAGACGTGCTTCACGTGGACGACCTTCCTCGACGCGATGCTCAAGCACCGTCAGGAAGCCATGACATCCTTGATGACCTTTAGCGACAGGGCCATTTCGCAGTACTGGCAGAGCGAGATGACGCGGCAATTTGGCGACCAGCCGAGGAGCGAGGCGCACGAAGAGATGGACATTGCAGGCGTCATGCAGGTTTGCCAGAACTTGCACATCTACAGCTCCCAGTCCACCCTCCAAGCCAACTTCCGCCTCTGCGACGCCAGGCGCCGCGAGCGGCTCAACTTTCCAGAGTTTCTGGACTTTGTGCGGCTCATGAGGCAGAGGTCAGATGTCCAGCGCATCATGCGCAGTATCGCGGCCAAGCCCGAGGTCGGTCTCACCCTGCCCGAGTTCCTGACCTTCCTTCGGGACATCCAGGGTGAAGATGTGGACTCCAATCTCTCTCTGTGGGAGAGGCAATTCATCAAGTTTGTCCGCAAGCACAGGGCCGACGACGCCGAAGGTTTCGCCGCCGATTATAACGCCATGAGCATCATGTCAGAGGCTGCCTTTGTCAGCTTTCTGGCATCTCAACACAACGGACCTCTTGTTGACGAGCCTCTGGAATACACCCTTGACCGGCCAATGAACGAATACTTCATCTCAAGCTCTCACAACACCTATCTCCTCGGTCGCCAGGTTGCGGGCCAGTCCAGCGTTGAGGGATACATCGCCGCCCTGGCGCGAGGGTGCCGATGCGTCGAGGTGGACTGCTGGGACGGCTCCGATGGCCAGCCGCAGGTTGTCCATGGCCGCACGCTCACCACTGCCATCAGCTTCAAGGAGGTCATGACGACGATCAACAAGTACGCCTTTGTCAAGTCGGGCTTCCCGCTCTGGATTTCGCTTGAGGTTCACTGCAGCCCTGCGCAGCAAGCGCTGATGGTGGACATCATGAAGGAGGCATTCGGCCCTCGACTGGTAACGGAGTCGCGGGATCCGACCACGGACAAGCTGCCGTCGCCATCGGAGCTCATGGAGCGCATCCTCATCAAGGTCAAGAAGCCGGGCGGCAACCATGACAGCTCCGTGGCCGAAGTCGCCGGCCGAAGACGTGGAGGCAGCCTCGGCTCGCCGCTGTCCAAGCCCACGGTCCCAGATACCAGCGCGTTCGCTCCGTCCCAGTCCCTTCCTCAGAGTCCCCTGCTCGCTGCCAGCAGCCAGGCGCGACGACTCGTGAGCAAGAGCCGAGTCAACACCATCACCGAGGGCGAAGTTCACGACCTGATGAGCAGCAGTACTAGTGACAACGAGAGTGGAAGCGAGATTAGCTCCATCAGCAGGTCGGCGAACAAGACGACCAAGGTCCTCGGCGCACTGGGGGTCTACTGCGCCGGTGTCAAGTACTTTGGGTTTGATACTCCCGCTGCCAAGACATTCAACCACATCTTCTCCTTCATGGAGACTAGCTTTGCGAAGCACTCGCGGACCAAGGAGTCGAAAATGGCACTGGATATCCACAACATGCGATATTTGATGCGCGTCTACCCCGACGGCAGGAGGTTCGCATCGAGCAACTTCGACCCCCTCATCTACTGGCGCCGCGGCGTGCAAATGGCCGCTCTGAACTGGCAGACATTCGACTTGGGAACGCAACTCAACCACGCCATGTTCGAGGGCGGAAAGGACGAATCCGGATATGTGCTCAAGCCGCCCGAGCTGCGCGATATCCAAGTCCGTCCCTTCGACTCTGCCATTGCCGAGGGTAAGAAGGAGCGGTCCGTGGTGTCGTTTAGCATCGATGTCATTTCGGCGCAGCAGCTGATGCGACCGGCCAATCTCTCCGCCAGCAAATCCATGGACCCGTATGTGGAAGTTCAAGTCTTCCATGCCAACGACAAGCGCGATAAAAAGGAGGCGGGCTCGACTCTGCTGTACGAACACGACTCGCCCCTCGAGTTTCAGACCGAGGTGATCCGGGAGAATGGCTTCAACCCCATGTTCTCTGGTGGTCAATTCAGGTTCCAAGTGACGACGAAGCACCCCGAGCTCATTTTCGTCCGATGGTCCGTCAAGCTGGCAAGCTATGGCGAGAGCTACAACAGCAAGGACGGCTCGGCCATTGCGACGTATACGGCCAAGCTCAAGAACCTCAAGCAGGGCTACCGCACGCTCCCCCTCCTCAACCATGCCGGTGACCAGTACCTCTTCTCGACGCTGTTCTGCAAGATCAACATCGATCCCATTGAGACCAGGCTCTTTGACGCGCCCCCTCTGACGCAGGATGTGCGCAAGCTCAATCGCCTTGGAGGCAAGGTGTTTGGCCGGGGCAACACGAGCCCCCGAGGCACGTTTGAGAAGAACAGCGCAGAGAAGAGCAGCATGGAGAAGAACAGCTTCGACAGCTGCCCTTGACCTGTCACTCCTGGGACCTGGCCTTTCGGCTCTGCGCACATTCCTGGGCCGACTGGACGCGCATGATGGCAACCGGCTACTCGGGCATCCTCTACGACACCAACGTCCTCGTCGCAGGCGAGGGGCGCAACCATGTTTTGTATTTTATCCAGTCCCACGATCGAAGCGATTCTGGCGCAGCGCTGCGGTGGGATAGGCAGGTCCTCATCACCTTCTTGGGCTGGCATACCCTTTTCCCTGACAATTTTGCTTTTTCTTCTCTTCTCATCGCGTCTCTTTTCTCCCCGGCCTTTGGGCATTTGACGACCAAATTGGCTTGTGGCTCTATTTCCTTTGTTCACAATGGCGTACGAAAACAGGACGGAAAATACCCCCATGTAGGCGGAGTGCTATACAATGTTCGGTTTGCTTTTATTGCTAGCGTTGATGCAGGAATTGCACGGTGGGGGAGGGAAGCATATACCACATGTGTATTTTTAAAGGACTCAAACGGGACAGCATAGCACGTGAACGGGGAACCATGACAGGCACTACATAGACAGGACAGGCGTGGGCAATCAGGTTTCTTTCATCATCTCTTTCGTTCATCTCTCGTCATCGTTGTCCTTTTTCTTTTCCTTGTGCTGTCTCTCTTGCAGCCTCTCGAGGATGAAGGCGACTTTTGACTTTCACTGACTTGACTGGTGGTCTTGGCCCCCTTTCTTCTCATTTTTTTTTCGTTTTCGTTGCATGAACTGGTGGCGGCGAGGAGCGCAGGCAGGCGAGCCAGTTGACGGGGACTTTGAGTGTTTTCTTACATCGAGTTTCTTTCAACGGCGTTTTGTGTGTAACACGGGGATTGGGCATTATACTTGATGATAAAAGATTACCAGTGGCTCGCGCTGCATGGGTCGGCACTCCTGGTTTGGGTAGCATCGTCGTATCAAGAGATTTACTATATATGCCGACTCGCCCTCCATGTGAAGAAGGATCAGATGTGGCGAACTGGTAATAACGCCGCCGTGCTCGGCTTGTGCCTGTCATGGCTCGTCTCCCTGGCTGATGCTCCATCAAAACGACGATCAATGCCGATGGGAGACCAAGCCAAAACTCAGTTGGGAACCTGCACGCATCATGGCGCATCGCCGATCAAACCTCGAACCACGCTGCTTTGTATGATGTATCATTCCCTCGCAGCCGAGTCCACGCCACCAACCCCGAAATCCGGGGTACGCAGGGTTGTTGGCTGCCACCCCCCTGGCCCCTTTTCTTGCCACGTTGTGGGGCAGGGTCAGGGGGGAATGGCGATCTGCGCAAACACTACGGAGTACTCCGTGCGGAGCAGGGGCCAGACTAAGACTAACAAATCTGCGCATCCAAGGGAGGGAGGGCTAGATGCAAGGGCTGTAATCCGTGCTACGTAGGGTGGCGATTCAAAGTCTGGGGTGGCTAGGTGCACGCGTGAGCTGAAAACTTGCTCGCGAATGCTGCCATCAACCGCGTAGGGAACAGGTCACGGACAAGATGACGCATTCTGTCGGGCAAGGGAGAGGGAGCAAACTCAGGAGTCAGTCAGTCGGTAGTATTGTCAATATCCCACAGCTAGATCCAATGCCCCCCCCTTCCCCCCCTTCCCCGAGACGTGACGGCGCGAAAGGCCATGAACAAAACTCCCCAAGCCATGCCCACAATCCACAATATCCGCAAGAAATGCCTCAACAAGTATAGTAGGAAGTACACGCAGCGCTCAGCCATGAGGTAAGACGGCAAGAAGAGATCCCATTCTATACATCCCCCGTCTTCAAAAGGCTCTCTAGTCCACACCGTCGTCTTGGAACTGCGGGCTCACCATCCTGCCGCCGCGTCCGCTCTGGGAGCTCTCCTTGCGCAGCATGCCGCTCGCGCCGCCCCGGCCCCAGCCGCGGCCGTTTGTGACGACGTCGAGGGCCCGGCGCTCGGCTTCGTCGCGGCTTGGGCCTGTTTGCGAGCCCCCGCCGCTGCTGGCCATGGGCGTCATCTCGTCGTCGTCGTCGTCGTCGTCGGCGGCGGTGTCGTCGGTGTCGTCGAGCTCTTCCTCGAGTGTCCTGCCACGCGGGTTCAGACGCTGCATCGGCACCCCTGGCGAGCCATCAGCGTACATGCTCGGGTCCCTGCCCAACACCCGGTCCGCTTTGCTCGGCGTCCTCCGGCCGGCACTGTTCGCGGCTCCCGACGGCGCTTGGAGGTTCTCGTTCCTCCACGGCCCGTTGTTTCCAGCCGGCGCGTACGGCTCGTCGTCTCCGGCGCCCCAGCCCGCACTAACCTCCCTCGCTCGCTGCTGTTCTCGCTCCCGCCCCAACCGCTCGCGGGCTTCAACCCACTTGGGGCTCGCTTCCCACGACCACCCATCACCAGTAGTGTTGCATATCGGGAGGAACCACAGCATAGGCGACGGCCCGAGAAGGTGGCGCAGGTTGCGTTTCCAGCCGAGGTCGAAGGCGTTGGGCAGCTTCTCCGAGTCCTGTTCGTCGAGGTACTCCTCGTAGCGCTTGCGGCTCTGCTGGCGCTCCATCTCGTCGTATGATAGCTGAACCGGCCGTGACCTGTCCAGACCTACAGGTCGAGGCATCTCCCGGGTCGGGCGCCGCTCTTCGCCTTCCTCGGGCCGTGTGATGCCGGGCAGTGCGTTGGTGTGAAAGTCCACAAACTGCCTGGCAGCCTCGGGGATCCTGTTGGCTGGGTTGTGCGCCTGGTTGTACGTCTTCCTCAGCGGTGACAGGTATCTCGTCTTTTCCAGGCACTCGATTGTCGTCTGGCCTCGGCTGGCGAGCAGAATGTGCCAGGCCGTGAACGCGCCAACGACAATCCCGATGATGCCGCTCATGACGCTCAGTATGATAAAGTTGACGGGCATGAGGGCGTCGACGTAGCGCGTCGACTCCTCCACCACCTCGCCCCAGACCCAGCTCCCGCTGATGGCGAAGGCGTAGAAGCTGAAGGCGGTGGTGTATACCAGGAAGAGCAGGAAGGCCTTGTGATTCCGCAGGCCGATGCACGTCGCCAGCCAGGGGCAGTGGTGGTCCATCTTGAGGACGCAGCGGCGGCAGGTCGAGCAGTGGTGCGCGCGGTCGGGCTTGCGGGCCTGGCACTTCTTGCAGAAGCGGATCTGGCCGTTGCTCTTGACGGTAAAGGACGTGGCAGGCGGGTGGGCTTGCGACGTCGTGGGGAGGAGGCCATAGCCGTCTGCGTTGGTCGTCGAGCCGGGGTGAGTGAAGACGGCCGTGGTGTAGGACCAGTTGAGCAGGACGTAGAGGAGGACCCCGACGATGGAAGACGTCGTGCCTACGGTCAAGTTGTCAGCTTTCGTCTGTTCCAGATGTCGGGTGCTCCGAGACGGGCAATACCTATCCAGCTGGTCGCAGGGGTCACGGTGCCAATTGTGACCAGCACCCAAACCGCCCACGTCGTCAGCCCGTAGACGAACACCAGGGGCAGGTACGTCGCAAACGTGCAGCACGCGCGCTCCATCTTGCGCGCACAGCGCCGGGCCATGGTGATGTCCCGGCTCCGACCAGGCCGATGGCCGCGCTCGTCGTCGTCCAATGCGCCCGTCTGCTCGCTTCCGTGTCTCGCTGCTGGTGTCTCACGCTGGTCCAGGCCGTTCATCCCATCACCCAGCAGGTGCAAGTGTCCTATGGGCTGCTGGGCGTCAATGTCGGCGTTAATTAGTCCGTATTCGTAGGCTGTGGTGAGATCTGGTGATGGTGGCCGCGTTGGTGTCTCGCCATGGCGGTGATCTACGATGTGGCTTAGGTCATCAGGGGTGATGTGATGCGACTCCACTGCTTCATCTGCCGCACCCCCGTGTCAAGCTACCCTACACCACCATTCGCAGCTACCGCTGTCCTTCCAGCACGTTGTGCCGAGACATAACAGCACCAGTCGAAGGCAATGCGCTGCAGAGTAACTCTTTATTCATCCGTTCTGCGGTGTGTGCTGGCTTGAACCCTGTTTGGGAGCCCGCCAGATTTGGACCACGGGACCGGTCCTGGTCTACACATTCCACAGCTTCGCCGCCAGTCTCCGCTGCGTCTCATGCAGAAGAAGCTCCAAAGCATCATGGGTCATGTTGATAATGACATCGCCCATGGCCGTGACGCTAAAATACACCACCATGTTTGTTGTCCGTGGATGGAGAGTGGCGCCGGGACCGACCACGGCTGCATGGCAGGAAAATTCATCGGTGCTCAGCGTCACAACGGCCAGCTTGTCGTCATCAGGGTACAGAGCTAAAAGGTTCTCTGCAACTGGTTAGCAGGCACTCGTGATAGTCGACGCGCCGACTGACCCTTGATCAGGGCCTGTATGGCCACGGCGCATTCGCTCTCGGTATGCATTTTTGACATACCTCGTCTGCTCGTGTTGGTAGAAGGCGGCTTCTCCGCAATACAAGAGAACGAGGACAGTCCAAGAAGGAACGGGGAGAGTTGCTCGTGGGTTTTATAAACAAGAACCTCCGTTGCGCTATGTGAATCACCTCTGCGGCAATAAACACTGAATCCCGCGACCACATCTACCACCAAACTGTTCTTTCCCAGAATGTTGCGTTGTTCCTGGCGCTGATGACCACTGAAGTGAACAAGAACATAGCGCTCCGATAAATTTCTTCACTAATTTTGCCCGCTGCCAAACAACCTGTTGCGCAGCCTCTCCTGAACCACACCTAAAAGTCCTTCTTCGAGCTCCCACTCGAACGGGACTCATAGGTAATTACCGTAACCGCATCGTAGTAGTTTCCGGCAGGTGAGATAGAGCCAAGCGTATCGACGACGGAAGCGTACCAGATGCCGGCCGTCATTGAGACTACCATAGGAATAGGTTACGGCGTGTAGTTCGCGGTTCCCGAAGACGGCGTGAGCATGTGCTGCGATTGGTCAGTTGTTGTTGGGTACATGGTGAGTAATATAGTTGACGAACCTTCAACCAAAGCTCGAAGAGCCCTCGGCTTCTCGGTAAGTATAGGCCGGCATTGAATCGAGCCTTGCCTGTGTTGGCGAATGACGAGTGGTGGAAGAAAATCAGTTGATCTTGCGTGACTGTGCGCTCAGGGGCAAACAGTATATCACCGACCTAAAGCTGTTGTGCGGTTGGCGAAAAGTCTGACAAGGGGACTGATCGAAGATGGGCTTGGTCCTCTGAGTGCACTGATGGTGTAGAAGGCAGAGGAGGATGAAGAGGCCCACAGAGGAAACTCGGTCTTAAGTACCCGCGATGGTGCAGTGAATCACTCAGGGGCCCGGTAGTGACTGCGGCAGCGAGCGGCACGCACCTCGCAGTGCCAGAATGTTCTGCAAATGCTATTTGAGTCCAATTTGCGGGTTGGAATAGTGATAAGACAACCTGGGAGTCGTAAACGCTAAAAAAAAAAGGCGACAGCAGACACGAGACGTCGCTTGGGATGAACTAGGAAAAGCCAAGAGGAAGGAGCATTGGTTCGACATGGAGACCTCGACTCTTGAGCATCCATGGCGGTCCTAAATCTGCCGACCTAATAGAAAGGTTAAAACACGTTCTCAAGGGTGAGTCAAGTTGTTACGTGTGAGAGTAAGAATCAGGCAAGGTTCGTCGACTCTGGCTCGCAGTGCTTCAAAGCAAGCCACTCTAGGCCAAGACCCAGCATACAAGATCTTGCTGGATTCTCCCCGCTACAATCCAACAC
The DNA here is from genome assembly GCA_002916505.1 of Tolypocladium paradoxum. Classification (NCBI taxonomy): domain Eukaryota; kingdom Fungi; phylum Ascomycota; class Sordariomycetes; order Hypocreales; family Ophiocordycipitaceae; genus Tolypocladium; species Tolypocladium paradoxum. Next base: position 114,274 of record PKSG01001110.1, on the reverse strand, counting down.
CACTAATGGTTCCAAGATTCTCGCTCAGATGCAGTTTCCTCTGAATCTGCTCAAGAAGTTCTCAAGGCAATCCAGGTGCCCACTGGCCCTGTTAGCCATGGACACAAGCAATAATCGGCCGTTGGGAGCAGTAAACACCCTCTTCCGTGTTGCCCGAACTGCCGCATAGGCAGCCCCTACACTCTCTATTGTCGTTATCACCATCGCATCATGGCCTGGATACAAGACGCCGATGTTCGCTATGGGCCTCCAATTAATGCGGTGTAGAGATATGGGCCCGTAATGAAATAAACGAAAGTTGGATCAAGGCTTGAAGAGCTGACCATTGCCAGAAAGGGGTATCCATTGTGTAGGCGTGGTCGTGTGCAATGTTGCGTTTAAAAGATGAGATTTCTCGGCTTCTTGATCATGGATGTGCCGATGGTAGAGGAAGATGAGAACTGAGTCACGGGCGATGGCGACTGGGCTTAAGGACCCGAGTTGACGTAGTGACTCTCTCCAGAGACATCATTGTATGCCACGGCATACACAACGAGGTGCCAGAAGGTTCTGCGGTTACTGTTTGAGCCTGGGCTGTTGTTTGGAATAAATGTGTGTCAAGATAACTTGATGAGCTGCAAACGCCAAAATAATCATAACCGAGACGGGAAGTCACCCAGAATTAACTGGTCAAGTCATGAGGCCTTGAAGACCTCAAACTTATAGTACGGCCCCGAGGCGGATTCAGCCATCTCGTAGAAGAGTTCGGATCGCGCGGATAAATTTCCGCCGGCGTTGGCTCTTGGTATTCGGGAGCAAGCTAGCTAATGTTCGCGCGATGCCATGGCCAAGGCCATCCCTTCTAGTATGCGAAGTCTCCAACTTTGTACTCGCCGCCCGTTTCCCGTTTTCCTTGCTGTTCCCAGCTATTACCTGCTATTCCTTGCCGCACTTGGAGTGACGGTAATATTGCATGCACCTCTCAGGATGCGAATTCTGGTTAACCATTGCAAGGTACAAAGTCGGAGCCTTCGCACACTGCAAGAATGCAGTGCCAGACCACAACAAGCTGCAATCCCGCTCGTGCACAGCTCTACCTGGCTGAAAAAATACCCGATGCCAACGTAGGTTGTCATAGGCGTAAGCAAAGCTGAAAGTGAGTGCTTTTGGCGACGATGCCTCCGTGACTGCGATACGTGCCTGCGATGCCTGCGATATGTACCTATGAGCCTACGAGCCTGCGAGCCCGTGATGACTACGATGCGTGCCTGTGAGCCTATGATGCCTGCGAGCCTGCGAGCCCGTGATGACTGCGATAAGTACCTGCGATGCGTACATGCGATGCC